>OY755205.1:46389464-46629691 GCA_963576765.1 Draba incana
CTAACCCGATATGGCTTTGATGATAATAAAACAAACGAAAAACATATAGTTAACGATTATCTGTTTGCAACATGAGTAAAAACAATCAAATGTATAATTTGTATTATTAAAGTAAAATCAAATGTTGATAATCTTGGCTAGACTAGAAAGACAAAAAATAACAAAGTAATGGGCATCCAAATTTCTAAGTGCATGATACTCTCACTCTCATCCATATGCTTGAAATAACAAGTAATGAATGGCATTCAAATTTCCAAGTGCATAATCCTTTCACTCTCATCCATAAGCCTGAAATAAAAACTCAAGTTGGTGCTAGGCTTACCAAACCAGTGTTCCGGTATTCCTCTGATTCTTTTCCAAATCATAAAAGAGAATGTAATAAGGGGAAATCAACTTACGCGGTACCAAGATAACCTCGCCCTTTTGAGTTGCACCGTCCAGCTTCAAGTCAACGTCGTCACGGACTAAATGCATATGACAAGGCTGTAAAACCCGAGATGTCCTCGACCATATTCCACCATCTTCTAAGACCCATAACTTGACCAAACCCTTTTTCCGGAGACGGCTATGATCAATAATAGCTGGTCTTCCACGATACTCTATAAAACCTACAGGCTTACCTACTGGAGGCAGCACAGACGGTGCTTGGATCATATTGACCTTTTCAGACCTAACATCAAAACTGACAATAGAGCGAGGATAATAATCAGTGGAAGCTAAATAATATATAACTCCATTGATGCATACTCCTGGTCTTCTAGGAACGCGAGGTTGATCAAAGTCGATTCTTTTCCAAGAACCACCTCCGGTTTCTAGTACGAATACCCAATGCTCCGATGTTATCCTCTCCAAAAGGTTTGAGAATCTCACAACAGTGCAGAGTACTTTGTATTGATCAAGAACAGGATCGTGTCCGAGAAAAAAGAGAGCACTCTTACGATATTCTTCTTGAGCAAAGATGTCGGATTTGACAGCGGGTAAGGTTAAGCTTTGTCTGGTGGCGGGATTATAGATACACGCCTTTCTGCAAACAGCGTAGAGAATCAAGCCACGAAGAATGACCATGTTGCGTCCTCCCAACCCCGGCATGATCAAATCTTGGTCAAAACACTTAGGACTATTACTAGACGAAAGCAGGACAGACTCGCGCGGGTTGTGGCAGACCTCCAATGAGGTCATAGTTTCGAGGTGGTCAACCAAACTCAAGTACAGACGAGGTGGTCGAACTGGTGTAAGACAACGGTTGCTAAAATACCGAGAACGTATAAGAGAAGACCAGAGCTTTGACACGCACTTAAACCTCATGAGTGATTTAGAAGACAATTTAGCTAGAATCTCGATCTGGAGCTCCACAGGAATCTCCGCCGCGACCAAATCGTCTCCTCTTCATAGTCTTTTTCTTCCTTTTACTCTTCTCGTCGACTTTGGAGATCTTTTCTTCCATTGAAGAGACCAAAACAAAAGTGGAGGCATACCCAAAGCTACTACGACTCCTATGTCTAATTCACCAGCGCACACAAAACTTGTATATCCAAATTCTTGATAATACTTACATTTTTCTTTTATGGAAACAAAAAAGAGGTCTTTTGCAGATCTTATAATAGCTATCCGTGATAAGGATTTTTTTTTATCAACCCTAAAAATGATCTTATAAAATGCAAATACAAACCAAAAATATACTCATACAGAACAATGCCTCAAAACATTAGATTGCCACACCTCATAAAATCCAATTCATAAAGTCGTACTGAATATTTTTCGAACGAATAAAGCAGTTCACAAAAAATAAAGCAATTCAAAAAACAAAATGTGAAGAAAGTAATTGCAAACAAACACTATGAATTGGTCTTGAATTCCTCTGATTTGAACCTTCCTCGAATAATTATCTCGAAAAATCATAATAGCATCGAAACTGTTTGAATGAAACTGCTTATGCAATGTCAATGTTGGACTTGGACACGACCATTGCGATTTCTAAGAATATTACAAACTCACAACACAAAACAAAGCACAAAAAACATTAGCATAAGCATTTTGGCCACATAATATACTCATGAATGATAAGCTTTTTGGCCTAATATCAAGATAAAAGAAACACATATAGTTAACGATTGTCTGTTTGCAACATGAGTAAAATTTGAAATTAGAGAATCTTGGCTTGAAATAAATAACAAGTAAATGGCATTCAAATTTCCAAGTGCATGATGCTCTCAATCTCATCCATATGCTTGAAATAAACTAGTAAGTCGGTGCCGGGCTTACCAAACCAGTGTTCCGGTATTCTTTTGATTTCAACCTTTCTCAAATGATTCTTTTGCAGATCATAATAGAGAATGTAAAAAGGGGAAATCAACTCTAAGGGTATCAAGATAACCTCGCCACTTTGGGTTGTACCCGCCACCAGCATATCATCAACGATGCACTCGACTAACGGCATGTGACAAGGCTGCAAAACAAGAGATTTCTTTGACCATTTTCCACCATCTTCCAAGACCCATAAGTTTACCAGACCTTCTTCTTCTTGGAGACGGGTATAATAAAAAATAGCTGGTTTTCCACCATACTCTATGAATCCAACAAGCTCCTGGTAAGCAGGCACCACATCGTCAGGTCCTTGGACAATATTGAACTCTTCAGACCTAACGTCAAAACTTACAACGATATTGCGAGACATACATGTGGAAGCCAAATAATATATAACTCCGTTGATAAACACTCCTGGTTTCGTAGGACGATGAGGCTGTTGATCAAACTCGATCTTTTTCCAAGAACCTCCAGCTTCTACTACCAAGACCCAATGCTCCGATCTTATCCTCTTAAATTTCTTAGAGGCTAGCGCAACAGTGCATACGATTTTGTATTGATCTGCAACAGGATCGTATCCGAAATAGTAGAAGTTACAAAAACCTTTTCGAGCAAACATATCGGATTTGAATGCGGGTAAGGTAATAATAGAGTTCATGAGCAAAGAGTTTTGTGAAATGATTTTCTATTTTCTCATTAGACAAAAATGATTATACAAGTGTTTATATACACAGATTAATCCAAAGCTAATAACCGGAATGATATGAAAACCGGACTAAACCAATTACAATATATACAATCGTGATAGCCCCCCTCAAGATGGAAGTGGAGCATAAATGTTATGCAAACCCATCTTGGACACATTAGCATTGAAAGGACCAGGATATAAGGGTTTAGTGAGCACATCGGCAAGTTGATTATCCGTCCTAACATACATCGTCTTGATAATACCTTGAACCACAGCTTCACGAACTTTATGGCAATCAAATTCGACATGTTTGGTACGCTCATGAAAGACGGAATTACTAGCAATGTGCAAAGCGGCTGTGTTATCACAATAAAGATAAGCTGGAGGTTGAAAAGGAACCCGAAGAAATTGCAGAACCTGACTTAACCAAAGGATTTCTTTAGTAGCCATGCACATTGCACGATATTCAGCCTCAGCTGAACTCATAGAGACAGTTTGTTGTTTCTTTGACTTCCAGGAGATCAAAGAATCTCCTAAAAACATAGCAAATCTAGTCACTGATTGCCTTGTATCAGGACAAGCTCCCCAGTCAGAATCAGAAAAACCTCTAAACTCAAAATTAGAATCTGCTCCATAGAAAAGTCCTTGACCAATAGAACCCTTCAAGTATCTCAACACTTTGTGAGCTGCCTGGAGATGAGGACCACGAGGCGCAGAAGAATACTGAGCCAATTTAGAGACAGCAAAAGTTATATCTGGCCGAGTAATCGCCAAGTACTGAAGCTGACCAATCAACCTCTTGTATTGCTTTGCATCATCCAAAGGAAGACCATCAGTTAGAGAAAGCTTCTGGTTAGGTTCCATGGGTATAGAAGATGGTTTACAATCAGAGAATCCAGTGGACTTTAAAAGATCCAGGACATATTTCCGCTGACAGATAGAGATCCCTTCTGCAGATCTAGCAATCTCAATGCCAAGAAAGAATTTAGGAGGACCAAGGTCACGAATCTTAAAAGTTGAACTGAGTTGATCCTTCAATTCAATAACTGCATCATCACAATTGCTGGAAATAAGAATATCATCCACATACACAAGCACCACCATAAATTTTCCATCAATAGCTTTCAGAAAGAGTGTATGATCTCCAGGACACTGAATAAAACCAAAGGAAGCCAAGGTGGTTGAAAACTTTAAAAACCATTGCCGGGAAGCCTGTTTAAGACCATAAATGGACTTATGTAACTTGCAAACTGCATCAGGCGCAATCTCTTGACCAATAATCTCAGCATATCCCGGAGGCAACTTCATATAAATCTCTTCTTCAAGGTCTCCATTAAGGAATGCATTCGGAATATCAAGTTGATGAAGAGACCATCGTAACTTAGAAGCAAGAGAAAGGAGTAATTTCACAGAGGCCATCTTAGCAACAGGAGAGAAAGTATCAATAAAATCAATACCCTCCTGCTGAGTATATCCCTTAGCGACTATCCGGGCCTTGTGTCTTTCTATACAGCCATCAGAAAGGAACTTGATGGTGTATACCCATTTGCAACCAATTGCAACCTTGCCAGGAGGTAACTTTGTAATACTCCAAGTCTCTATTCTTATAAAAGCCTCAATTTCCAGACCCATAGCATCATTCCATACCTTATCCAACTTAGCCTCTAAATATTTTTGTGGTAAATTTGTAGTGGTGATGATATTAATGAAAGCACGAAAAGGCTCAGATAGATATGAATAAGAAATAAAGTTGACCATAGGATATGGACTAGTTTTAATAGGAGGATTATTAGTAATAGGAGTATTATTGTAGCAATGAAAGTCCTGCAAGTGGGAAGGCAACTTCCTTTGCCTAGTTGATTTAAGTTCAGAAGGAACAGAAATCATGGAGGATGACTCATCAGGATGTGAATGAGCATCAGATGATGATTGCACAGGAGGCAAATGTTCATCAGGAAGAGCAGGAGGTGCAATATGAGGAAAGAAATGCTTTACATCTTCTGTGATAGTAGAAGATGCAAAAGGAAAGATATCCTCATAAAAAACAACATGCCTAGAAATAGATACTGAGTGTGTCTCAATGTCTAATAGCTTGTAACCTTTATAACCAGCAGGGTATCCTAGGAATACACAAGCCCTAGCTCTAGGGTCAAACTTAGTTCTAGACTTTGGAGAAGTAGACGCATAGCAAAGGCAACCAAATGTTTTCAAAGAAGTATAATCAGGGACCTTAGAAGTTAATCTTTCAAAAGGTGTTTTGTTCTCTATAACAGGAGAAGGTAGCCTATTAATAAGAAAAGCTGCTGTTAAAACACAATCCCCCCAAAATTCTAAAGGTATGCCTGATTGAAACATTAAAGCCCTAGCTACATTCAACAAATGTTGATGTTTTCTCTCCACAACAGAATTTTGTTCAGGAGTATCAGGACAACAATGAAAACTTTTGATTCCTTTATTAAGAAACAGATTAGTGAAGTTCAATTCATTACCATTATCAGATCTAACGGAACAGACTTTAGTACTAAACTGAGTTTCTACCATTTTAATGAAACCAGGAAAAACATGTAAAACATCAGATTTTGCCTTAAGCATATAAACCCAAGTTGATCTACTAAAATCATCCACAATTGTCAAAAAATACTTAAAACCATCAACAGTAGGAACTGAAAAAGGACCCCAAGTATCAATATGAACTAAAGCAAAAGGTTTATCAGTGATATAATTCTGAGATTTAAAAGGTAAATGCTTTTGTTTTGATAAATGACACACAGAACAATGATCTGAAGTTTTATTAACATGTGATTTAGATAGGTGTAAGACATCAGATAAAGATTCAATACGACCCATAGAAGGATGGCCTAGTCTCTTATGCCATAGTTCGGAATCTACCTTAATGCTAGAACAAATAGAAGAAGTACCTGGTACAGTTGAGCTAGACACATTAACAAGCTTATTATCCAGATTCAGAACATATAGATTTGCTACTTGACTACCTTGACCAATCATCAACTCCTGTGTAAGAGCCTGAATAAAACACTCATCAGATGTAAAACACACAGTATAATTCAAAGATTTAGTAATAACACTAACACTCAAGAGATTAAATTTAAATTCAGGAATGTATAAAACATTATGGAGAGATAGATCATCGGTAAGTTGAATATAGCCAGTGCCTGCTATCTGGATAGTAATATCATTAGGTAACCTAACAAATGTTCTATCTAAAGGTTTATACTCCTTATATAACCCCCTCTCATGAGTAACATGGTGAGTAGCTCCTGAATCTATAACCCAAGCTCTATGAGACAACTCAATATCATGAGGTATAGAAGAGGTAAGAATGTCGTAATAGGAAAAATCATAGAGAGAAAGGAATGTACCAGAAATCTGTGAGACAAATGGTACGGAATTTGAAGTCGAGGCTGAAGACGTGTCAGGGTTAGGAACAATGCTAGGAGGCTGAAGCTTGGAACTCAAATAAGGGATCATCTGTTGGAGTTGTCCTTTTGACATTTGATCATTCTGCTTGTCAGGACTATCCTCATGGAGATGAGAGAGATGAGTCATAGCTGCCACAGTAGTATTCCCAACTGATTGTATCTTCTTAGCCCTTGGATGACCAGGTGGATAACCATGGACTTTATAACATTTGTCCACATTATGACCAATCCTGAAGTAAAGAGAACACTTAGCTTTCTGAAAATTACTCTGAGCTAGCAAAATGGGATGTGAATCATGAACCACAGCCTGAGTTTGGAAAGCAAAAGGAACTGAAGAAGGTCTAGTGATATAACCAATAGCTCTCTGACTTTCATCTTGATCTAACATGTTGTAAATCTCACTCAAACTTGGCCTAGGTTTCATATTGAGAATCTAACCCCGTATGTTACTAAAGTTATCATTAAGTCCCATGAGGAACTAGATGATACGACTAGTCTCAGCTTCTTCAAGCAACTCCTTGACATGCTCACAATCACACTTCTTCACTGTGTGAGACTTAGTGTTAGCAAGTTGCTCCCACAGTGTCTTCTTCTTTGTGTAGTAAGTGGAAAGATCAAGTTGACCTTGAGTCAGAGTCATAACGGCTTGTTCCAGCTGATACTTACGAGGAAGATTACTAACTTTGAACCTATTAAACAAATCACTCCACATGCCAGCTGCATCTTCGTAATAGAGAATACTATCATAAATCTCCTTACTCACAACATTAAGGATCCATGATTTTACCAAACTATTGCATCGACTCCATATCTTAAAGATATATTCATCATTCGAAGGCCTAGGCAATGTTCCATCAACAAAACTAAGCTTATTCTTCGCATCTAAGCTAATCCGCATCGCGATCGCCCAGCTATTATAGTTTGTTCCGTCGAGATTATGAGCGACGATAGACAAACCTGGATGATCTGAGGAATGAAGATAGAATGGACTGTGAACATTGTCAAATGATTCTACCTCTTTCAGATTCAATCCAGAGCCACGCGATCGGAGAGAACGAATCGTAGATTCTAGTTGATCTTCCAAAACCCCTGGATCGGCGAAAGCACCGGAAACAGGATGAGTACGAACGATAGAATCTTCTTCTTCAGCAAAAGTCGAGCTACGAGTCTTCATTCTTCATTTCTTCGCCATTTTCTACCCAATCGGAGCTCCTAATCTTCAATCAAATGATGAAGATGAAGATAGATCGGTGAATCGATGAAGAAATCGAAGAAAACTAGAAGAAATCACCAGAAATTTCTGGATCTAGACGGAAAAATGCTCTGATACCATAATAGAGTTCATGAGCAAAGAGTTTTGTGAAATGATTTTCTATTTTCTCATTAGACAAAAATGATTATACAAGTGTTTATATACACAGATTAATCCAAAGCTAATAACCGGAATGATATGTAAACCGAACTAAACCAATTACAATATATACAATCGTGATAGGTAACGCATTGTCGAGTGGTGGGATTAAAGATGCAAGCTTTCCCGCAAACAAAGTACAAAATCAAGCCGTGAACAACAGCCATCTTGCGTCCTCCCATACCCGGCAAGATCAAATCTTGGTCTAGACTACCTCTTGACGATGAAGACAGTGATAGTAATACAGACTCGTAAGGTTTGTGACAGACCCCCATTGAATTACAATCGAGGTGGTCAACCAAACTCATGAACATACGAGGTGGACAAGGTGGTCGTGCGACCGTACGATAAAGGTTGCAAATATAGCGAGAACAGATAAGAGAAAACCAAAGCTTTGAGACACACTTGAACCTCATAAGAGATTTAGCCGGCAGCTTGTCATAATCTCGATCTGGAGCTCCAAAGGAATCTCCGGCAGGACCCAATTGTCTTCTCTTCGTCTTCTTTTTGCTCTTCCTTTTATCATCGCCTTTGGAGACCTCTTCTTCCGTCGAATAGACGAAATCAAAGCTAGAGACAGACCCATAGCTACTACTATGTCTAATTCACAAACTTCTTTACTCCTTAATCAATTAAGAATGGGAAATTTGATAAATTATACTTTTTTATAAGGGAAGAACAATAGAAAAGGAGCTTCTGTTTCAGATCTGAGCAAGAGAGGGAGAGAGACAAAACAGAGGATGAAGAAGATAAACTCACAATTTAGAACATTTACAATGGAGACATTTTGGTGTGTTCTTAAAATATAAAATTATTAAAATTTGAGTAAAAGGAAGAAAGAGAGTGTTTTTGTGGGGTATTTTGAAATATAAAATTAATAAAATTTGAGTAAAGAGATTAGATAGTGAGTGTGTTTAGAAAAAGGAAGAGAGAGAATGTCTAATATTGGATATTTTTTAGAGTGTTAAGAAAAGGAAAAGAGAGTGTTTAAATATAAAATTAATAAAAGTTGAGTAAAAGGATGAAAGAGAAGGTATAAAGTTGAGTAAAAGGAAAAGAGAGTGTGTATTTTAATAATTTTATATTATAAGAATAGTGTCTTCATTGTTCTTGCTCTTAGGTTTGAAGATTTTCTTTTTTTCTTTTTTTCTTTTTTTCATTTTTTGTAACTCCAAGAAAACGGCGTCGTTTTCATCTTTTGTGTTTGGCTTGATGTACTATCAACCTTAAATAAACCAATACATTTTCTTCTAATCCGATAGAAATCAAAGTTTTTAGTCAGTTTTCTGCAATTCAAAAACGAGATACATTGTATTCAGTATTAAGCCACAACTAAATCTATACTATAATAATTGCCTAGCACTCTCCAGAACTTGACATGTGGCATAGCCATATAGTTGACAAGTGGCATGTACTTGAATTTCATACCCTACTTGATCAAAATGTCACGATGAGAGATTAAACGACAAATCAGCCGGGTCTTAGAAGGGGGTCTTATCACATCAGAGCTAAGAGCAAGTAAGCTATCATCAATGGAAAGCAATAAAGAAGAGAAAATGGTTTTCTTGGACAGTACAACCCGAGCAACACGGGGTAAACGGTAAGCACCACTCCAACTAAGCTTCTATGTGACATATGGTTTGGAATCTTTCTTCATTAGTTTTTTGTTTGTTTGTAGGATGACTAAGTTGCTCGATGATGAAGTAGAAGAAGATGAACAGTTTTGCTAGAATCATTGTCTTTGTAGGTGAAATTATAGTTTGTTTAACGTTCTTTAAAATACAAATTAATGAAATACGAATGAGGAAAATTTGCACATAAAACAAAAGTGAGGAACGCATTTTATGTATACATAAACAATTGAAAATCAGATTTCATAAGATGTTTCTCCGCCTTATAGCCGTCTTACATTCTTCATACTTGGAGCTTTGGTGGTTATCTCATCATGAATAGTGAGATTATAATTTCGTCATTGTTAAAACCACAAGGCTAGTATAAGGCTACTCCAAACGAGCGAGCTATATGCCTTAGTCAGCATAGTTTAGCTTTGTCTTCTATACACTTTATAAACATATTATCTTCTAGATAACACAAGTTGGAATTCCATTGAGGCCCAAATAAAAAAATTGCATGTTACAAAAACAACAATAGCGTCTTCTATATATACGAATGTAGAGAGAGAAAGTGGCGATAAAATGTGCGATTAGGTCTTTGCCCTGTTGCGCGGCCGCCGCCGGTGAGAAGTCCTTCCCTTTCTTCATCTTCTTCCCTTCTGTGTTGCTTTGTTCATGGCTCTGGTGATGCTCGAAGGTGTTATGGCTCTGCCGTTGTCACACCCTCCGCCAGATCCAGATCCAGAGCCGCCACCACGTTCTCGCTCTCTAGATCCGCTCTTCCTTGCGGTTCCTCTTATCAAATCTCGTGAACTGACTGCGATTTCTTCTCATCCCTGGCCTCTCCTCCTATGCAGTAGCTCTCCGACGAAATCAATGATGCCTCAGAGAACAAGGCGCTTGAAACCGTCGTCTTTGCTGCTCACAAAGTCAGTGCCAGAGTGTGAGTCGTTGTCATGTTTCACCATCTCTCCCATTCATCCAAAGCTATCACCGTTGATTGACTCCTCGTTTCAACGGTGAAACACTCCTCGCCGCTGATCTTCACAGGTCCGGTGAGTTCATTTCAGAGCTCGTTAAATTCGTTGGCCTCCAAATCGAGCCTGGAGAGCCTTTCCAATTTCCACCGTACTATCACTCTAGGTTCACCGATAGCCTCGCCTCCGATGGCCTCCTCCATGGAAAGTTTGAAGTTATTTACCCTCAAGTTCTCTGTAGTGTTGAAAAATCTGCCGGCAGCTGCGTCTCTGGTGGAAATCCTGAAGAACAAGCTTCCGATATGGCTGTGTTACTCGAGATTCTCTGTCCGAAACCTCCAATCGACTCGGCTAAGGTACCTTAAGTGTTCATACTCTCCTTCGATCTTACTTTTGGATGAGTATGTCACTAGGCTAGAGCTATCTATGGAACCATGGTTATACTCTCCATCAATCTTACTGATGGATGTGTACAATCACTTGTTGAGTTTAGTTTCACAATTGCGCTCACACTGTCCTCTGATTTTAATCTCGGAGGTGTGGATTAATACTTTGGAAAGCTTTCGGATGCATTATAACTTGAGATGCTCCGACTACCTATGCATGTCAACCCGTAAACCAAACCTCTGCTCACCATGGCCCAAACAAGAACCTATCTCTCTGCTACTAGATGATATGCATTGTGTATTGGTGAATTGCATTGTTGTGCTTTGCAGGTTGCAATCTAGGCTCACTGATTCTTCTTTGAGCCTAACCTTGTCTTCCTTCACTCCTTATCTGCTGAACTTGTGCACTTGTGGCATGCGTTTAGGGTTTGGAGGGGAAGAACTTGTGACAGATGATGTGCTCTCTGTTCTCTTTAATGGCTCGACACTCTTTAGTGCAGCCTATTTCAAGATTGTGAAGCCCGTACTAGTTGCGGTAACAATCGCGGATGATAGTTCACTTTTTTGTGTTCTTAATCATCATCGGAGTCTCTCTACTACTTAGACTCAAGGCTGTCGAGACTTTAGGACATCTCTACGACTTTGAATGTTTAGGTGCTAGAACTCTATCTATCTTATGTTATGCTTTAATGCTCTCCTCGTATGGTTACTTTGATTTTGGAGGAAGGTTTTCCTCTATGTAAGACTAAAGCTTGAATGAAATGAAGATTGGTGACAAAAAAAAAAAAGCGTCTTCTACGATAATTTTCTTATTGTAACTTCATATATTGTCTCTTTTTGAATTTATGTTTATTTACTTTTCTATTTTCAATATTAGTGTTCGAGTATATAAGGTTCGAAATTAAAAAAATGTTCTCCATTAACTCATGCTATGTAGATGTATATATCCACCCTCTTCCTTTCTTAATGAGGTGTGATGCATAAAATAGCATAACACCATTGTTCATCAAGAAACATTAAAGGTCACATGTTATCTTCAACAGTAATAGCAGTGGACTCAAGAATTCTGGTAATATGTGTATAATGGCTTTCAAATTTTATGTCAATGAATTTGCTATGATTAAGCAAAAAAGTCTTCGTACTCCTAATGCAACGACGTCTCACAACAATTCGATGACAAAATAGAAATCGTACCAAAAGAGTAGCAAAGTTATTCCATAGCTGCAACAAAACCCTACAAATACCATCTCACATCAAAATATGTTCTCTTATATTGTTTTTAATAATAGAAATGAGAGAAACTAACTTCACTCTACAAAGCAAAGAGATATCCAATTTAAGATATACTCACCCACATGTTTTATTCCTTTTTCTACATTAATTCCAGATTAAGTTATCAAATTTTAAAGGAAAATTGGAAAAATCCATAACATTCATATACAAATCCTCTCATCACAAATTATATTACCATCCAAACTATTTTGATATTTTATAATGTCTAATAAACATATTTTTACATCAGTATTTTAAATAAAAGAGATCTCATCATTTTCCAAACTTCAAATTATTGCATTCAATATAATTTATGTCCAGAAAAATATAACCTTATATACAGATATCAAAGAAACGTCATTACTAAACATAAAAACATCAAAAAACACAAACATAACCATCTATACAATTTGCATAACATTACAAGATTATAAAACAATAGGGTAATGTGTGAAAATGTTTTGAAAATTAGTAATTATTAAAATTAGTATCCGGAATAAATAATATATGTGCGTTTGCGTGACCTCTCATCTAGTATCCTTTAATATAAACTCAATTATCACACTCTGTTTTGTATATTTTGCTACTTGCTTTAATAAAACGGCGTCGTTTAGTGTTTTGGCTACCAACTCTCAATTGCATTTGATTTCATGTCAAATTCGACTATACATCATCATGTCATGCTCGTTTTCGATAGGTCTATATATTCCGAGAAAGATGGAGACAAATCAGAGAAAGAATAGACCAGTAAGAAAACGTTTGCAAAGAAACAATATGCATTCTACTTGAATTCCACTGATTCCAACCTTTCAAGAATAATCATTTCGAAAAGCATAGTAAGCACTGAAACTGTTCTTGTGCAAAATGTCAATATTGGTTTTTTGCAGTAGACTTAATTATAACTTTTTTTGCGCTGAAACGTACATGGCTCAAATTGGAATTTATAAAATGCAAACCAAAGAAAAATGGAATACAATTTTTTTTTAAAAACACTCAGCTAAAAATTAATTCTAAGAAAATAATAGCCTGTGATTATCTTTAAAAGTACGTATTTTCATTACGAACTTTCTCTAAGCACTTTTAATTTTTATTTTTAATTTTATTTTAATTTTAATTTTAATTTTAATTTTAATTTTAATTTTAATTTTAACATCCATTTCATTAGAAGAAGCCTGAAGGCCCATTTGCAACAGAAATTAAAGTTGTGCGGCCCAAACTTCAACCTTATCAACATGATAAAATCAAAGTAAAGGCGACATGTGTAGTACACATGTTAAGCAACCGCTTGAATTTCCGGCATCAGTCTGATGAACTATCACAGCTGTACACTTTGAATACACATATGTATAGGATCACGTGAATCATGTCGAAAATATGTGTTTGGCTTGATGTATTTTCAACCTCAAATACGTTTTCTTCTAATCCGATAGAAATCAAAGTTTTTTAATCATTTTCAGCAATAAAAAAACGAGATACATTGTATTCAGTATCAAGCGACAACTAAATATCCTTTAATATAAACTCAATTATCACACTCTGTTTTGTATATGTTCTTGCTTTTGGCTACTTGTTTTCAAGATGTAGTATCAATTTGTTGATTTCCGCATCTCTTATTTGCTTCTTGCAAGCGTTTCTTCATATATACTTTTAATTAATCCTAGGTCGCAAGCAAGCAATTGGAGATGGTAGAAAGTTTCTACTAGAAACACATCAAATGAGTTGCTAGCTAAGTAAACTAATCAGGTGTAAACCAGTAATTATACTTATTCATTTCGTACTGTTAATAAGAGCAAAAAACATATCAAATGAGACGAAGTTTCATAATCGAAACTGAAACTGATAAAGATGAAACAACGTCATCGAAATTGAAAGTAAAAGAGTTTTAGCAAACTGAAACTGAGAAAGTGTAGGCACATCATTCATGACGGCCACGCTTACTCTTCCCACTACCATACTTGCTGAAGGTACTCTTAGTTGTACCAGGTGCAGGACCTGGCTCAGCCAATTCAAACTCACCAGCAAGACCATGCTTTAATGCCTCAGATTGTCGCATAGTAGAAGATACTGCTCCTGAGAATTTGGTAACCTCCCAGTGATTTTTCACAGTTACAACCGGAAAAGAGAAAAAAATAAAACAAATGAAAAAATGAAAAAAATAAAACAAATAAAACAAACTCAAGAATTCAGTCAGTTTTTGCCATACATGGATCTCCTTCTTGAGGGGAAGGATCCAGAATAGAGTTTGTGTCAGTTCCTTTGGAAGACCCTATATTTGCAAAGCTAAATTAGTTAATAATCGGAAGTATTAAAGAAATTTACTGTAGATTCGGCCAACCAAATTCTAACTTTTGAAGACTTAATTACGAAGAACTTAATGATAATTCCTATACACTTCCAAATTAATGATCCCAATAAAATTCTAACTTCATGAAATAAGAACTCTAGATCAAAAATCTAAGGAAAACACGTAAAAAGTGAGGAATCGAAATACCAGATCCAATCTCCTTCAAAGCTTCACTTGCTTCCACTTGCTTCCATTGTAGGTGCGATTTCTGGAATCAAATGAAGAATCCAATGCATTAAACAAGTGAAAAACTGCATTCAACCAAATTCAAAATCTAAAATAAATGAAAACTTGTTCCACAGATTCGAAATAAACACTAGCTTCGGGAAATTTTCAGTATCCATTGAAAACGAATCATGTATATTCGAAATTATTCAAAGATCTCAATACACTTCCAAAATTAATGATTCCAATCCATTTCTAACTTGATGAAATCAGAACTCTAGATCAAAAATCTAAGGAAAACATGTAAAAAGTGAAGAATCGAAAAATACCAGATCCTTTCCCCTTCATAGCTCCTTTCGTAGCATCACTTGTGCAATCGAAAATACCAGATCCTTTCTCCTGGATAGCTTCTTTAGGTGCGATTTCTGGAATCAAATAAAGAAGCCGACGTTGTATTAAACAAGTGAAAATGTGCAATCAACCAAATCCAAAAGCTCAAACAATTCTACAGATATTTCACAGATTCGAAAACAACACTAGCTTCGGAAAATTTCATATACAGTAGAACCGAATCTAGCCATAAAAAGAAGCGAATCAACTAGAATTACACATTAATAACCTGATTTGGATTTCGATTTCGTCTTCTTCATAGAAGCTTTGGAGATCTTCAAAGCATCATCGGTTTTCAGCTTGGGAACCATCTCTGGAAACAAGTGAAGAATCAGATGAAATTAAACAATCTCTATAAATTCTTCGATCTCACTCAAATTATACATTAATATCGATTTCTATACAACGAATCCGAATCTAGAAACGAAAGAGATTACCAGGACTCTTCTCCTTCTTCAAAACGTCTTCTTCTTCATAATCTCTTCGTTTCTCTCCATTTCTGTTTTTGAAAATTTTGAATTTCGAATATCTCAAAATATCTTCGAGGGGCAAAACAATACCGCGTCGAAGAAGAGTAAATAAATTGAATTTTCAAGTTGTTGGGCCGAAGTTGAGACGGTGTTTCCAATTAGTGAGTGTAAACACAAATTAGGAACGAGGTTTATCATCATCATCATATTTGACACACAAATAACAAATACAAGAATGTGAGAATGGATTGTCTATATAGGAAAGAATGGATTGTTTATATAGGAAAGAAGATAATGATGTAAGAATGTGTAATTAATTACTTTCATTGTTTCCTATGGTAATTATATTTTCACCTTCAAAACAACCATTGCATGAACGCCATGAGCGCGCATTTTCGATAGAGGTTTAATGATAAGTATTCTTGATAATTTTATTACTTTCTCGAGGCAGATAATAGAATAGTTATTAGTGGTAGGATTCTTCTAGGTCTGGGCGCGGATCGGATATCCGCAAAAAATACAGTATTTGTGATTTGATTTGTTTTTCACGGATAATGAATTTTTCGATTTGCTTTGCTTCGGAAAAATTCGGATATTTGGAGTTACAGATATCCGGATTTTTTTCCGGATATTTGCGGATAATCGGATACTCGCGGATATTTGTTTTAAACGAAAAAATAATAGGAAAAATATATATTTTGAAAAAATTATTTTTTTAATATATAAGATTTAAACTAATTAGTGAAAAATTAATATAAGCTATATAATATTATTCGATATAATTAATAATAAAATAAAAAATGAAAGATAAAAATAGTGGACAACAAAACATTTATTAATTTTTTTAGGAAAAAAATATGAAAACAATAATTTTCAGTTAAAAAAATTAGTAACTACTTAAATTTACTATAAATATATACGTTCAATGTATTGAAAAAGTTAAAAAAAATGCAAATATATGTTGTAGATCTATCATACTATATGTACATATATGTAATTTACGGATCGAATCGGATATACGGATTTTTAAAATTAGTATTTGTGATTTGCTTTGCTTTAGATGGATCGTAGATTTTACTATTTGTTTTGCTTTGATTCATAACGGAGATCCGGATTTTACGGATCGAATCAAAATGGAGCAAATCTAACGGATAATTTGTCCAGCCGTTGGTTCTTGCATAAGAACGTCGTAACTTGTAAGCATAAATTCGCTACATGGACACAAACTATTCAAATCTAAATTCTAAATGTATTAACGAGAGGAACATAAATGCTACTCCTAATAAAATGTACACAATATATATTCTTTTGTATTTAAACGCTCCAATATCTTCAAATTCCCACCACTACAAACCACTGCATGAATGCCACGTCGTCTAGAGGCTTGGATTTATTGCTTTTCCGGTAAATGATTAAGAGCATCTCTAATGCAAACTTCAAATATGAAGTTTGCAAAACTTCAAATTTGAAGTTTTTGTGTATTCTCTTCTCCAATGGTAAACTTCAAATGAAACTTCAAAATAGTATGTGTTTTTGCATTTTAGTCCTAAACATTACTTATAATTATTTAAAGCTATAAAACTTTTATTTATAAGTGACTATAACACATATATTATACAAAACTTATATTAATTAATAAAAATATTACATTACAATAGAAAATTACATCTAAAAGCACACACAAACCAAATTACAAACTATAAATTATAAATAAAATAACAATGTAATTATAAATAAAAATTATAATTTACTTTTAATTTTAAGTTTACAATGTAATTTTATATTTGAAAATTTAAATTTATAAGAATTTATGTCAAACATTTATAAGATAGAAAAAATTGTGGACTAAAATGATGAACAACAAAATAAATAAGGTTATTTATATGATTTATTGAAACATAAGGACTCAAATGCAAAAAAAAAAAGATGAAACTTCAAATTTAAAGTTTTGAATAGTGAAACTTCAAATATAGAGTGTCACTATTCAACACTTCAAATTTGAAGTTTTAGAGTATCTCATTGGAGCAAAAAAAACTCTATATTTGAAGTTATAGAGTGTGCATTGGAGTGGATTAATTTTCTGGTTTAGTGCCCAACGCTTCAGTTATCTCACCAGTCTCTTGATTATGAATATATGATCTCGTTAATAGACTTATAGACAGTACAAAACTAGATCTTAATCAATTGAGAACAATTTATAGATGTAAACAAATCTCTAGAATATGATAATATATATGTCCTCTCTTTTGATATAATTTTATTGCAAATAACGAAAAAAAACAAAAATTACGCAAAACGTTAAACTGATTAAATCAAGTTAAACATTATTAATCTTATTAGTTTTACAGTAAGCCCAACTAGATAGGAAGGAGCCCATAAGCTCAAAGTATCCCACTCTAAGCAAGAACCAAGAAGATATGAAGCCAAAGACAAACTTTTCACATATCGTATCAGAAGATGAAAATGGTCCTCAAGAGGGCATAAACCAGTTTCTAGGGCTTGAGGCTGACGAAGAAGAAGCAGAAACCCCAACTTAAAGTTGTCACCTGCTTCATAGCAGAGGACAATGATAGTCCATTTCCTTGTACTAGAAGATAAGTTTTGAGAGAGGGCTTTTGCACACTATTCGGTTTACCCTAACCCGTTTTTCAGTTTTATAGTGAACCGAACCGAATTTGTTCCTTTCTAAATTTGAAAGACTATCCCATTGGTGTTCTAAATTTGAACCCTACTATTTAATATTCAAATTTCTAAGTGCATGATGCTTTGACTCTCATCCATAAGCTTGAAATAAAAATTCAAGGCTTACCAACTAATGTTCCTGTATTCCTCTAATTCTAGCCTTTTCTCATAATATTCTTTTGCACATCATCATAGAGAACGTATAAGGGGAAATCAACTTACGCGGTCTTGTAGTAACGTGAGGTTGATCGAACTTGATCAAAACACTTAACACTAGCATCCTGATCGAAATTTTTCAAAATTAGCATTTAATCATCCCTTATAACTAGTACTCCTAATAATTTTCATTCATTCTTAATATAGTGTGGTCCAATAACAAATTACCACTGGTTAGCAATTGATCAACAACATATATTTAGGTGCAAAACAAATAGAATCTCTTACGGTGTAGGTTTTTTAATGTCGAATCAAAGAGAATACATCATTGAAACAGAGATAGGGTTTTACAAACTTACAATATGAAACAGAGTTTTAAAGCTGTGAAGTCTAAAACAGTCGAGACCTGATATTACGAATGTTGGCTTAATTCTATAACTCATGAATCATCAACAAATAGTTTAAATGTGATATTAAAGGCAAAAACTATTAGATAATGATAATCTTAGGTTTGGAACAAGTATTGGCACTCAAGTTTCCGAGTACATTATGCTTTCACTCTTATCTATAAGTTTCAAATTAAAGTACGGATTATTAAACACTTGGTCCGGTATTCCTCTGATATTAATCTTTCTCATATGATTCTTTTGCAGATCATAATAGAGAATGTAGTAAGGGGAAATCAACGGTTTCGGTGCCAAGATAACCTTGCCGTTTCGTGATGTACCCGCCACCACCATATCATCAACGGTGTTCTCAACTAAATGCATATGACAGGGCTTCAAAACAAAAAATCTCTTCGACCATAAGTTCACCAAACCATCTTCTCCGAGATCGATATCTAACGGCAGCTCAAGCTTATAGACGAGGTGGTGATGCAACCGTAAGATGAAGGTTGGTAAAATAACGAGAACGTATCAGAGAAAACCAGAGCTTTGAGACGCGCTTAAACCTCATAAGTGATTTAGGAGGCAATTTAGTTAGAATATCGATCTGGAGCTCGAAAGTAATTTCCGGCGCGATCCGTCTCCTCTCCGTCTTCTTTTTCTTCCTCTTACTCTTTTCATTGACTTTGGAGACCTCTTCCTCTTCCGTCGTAGAGACCAAAACAAAGCTAAAGGCATACCCATAGCTTTACTATTGTCTAATTCACAAGCGCACACTAACTTATGTACCCAAATCGATTTTCATTCCATATTTAAACTAAAAATGGTAAAAATCTTAATCATGTGTTGTAAATAATTCGAAAATCTACTTCTTATTGATCATGTGGTGGTGATTAATTTATATTTATGTGTCTATTGTTGAGGTATATACGAAAGGTACATGATGAAATTTGAAGTTTTAATTAATTATTTTATTTTACATTGTAATTATAGGATTGTTTCAAATCCAATCTTCACATCCATTTTTCGGCATCATGACCAACATCTGAAAACAGAGACAATGATGTAAATCAATTTCAGGTTGTTTTACTTATAGACAAGAAAATTTGCACAAATCTTCTTAGCTTTTCCAGTCTTCTTGCCTTTAGTAGCCTTCTTGCCTTTGTACCTACGTCCTTTAAAAACTCTTGTGTATTTGCGCTTCTGTTCATGGTTTAACTTTCCCGGGTCCGCAATATTTTTCATCTGGTTTTTACTCATACCACTTGAGTTCTGAGTAAACTCTGAATCGTTTTTTTAATTCTCATGTCTATATTACGAAGCTGTGAATTTTTTTGGCTAAATTGCTAGTTCACAACAAACCAATACAGCTCCAACACAATATTCCATAGTATGACAATCCAGTAAACAATAACAATAAACCAGTAATCAATAGCAATATGTCTATATCCAAGAAAAGGGATCATTAAAGTTTCATTCTAATAGTGAGAAAATGATAGAAAGTTTATCACTAAGTAGTAATATGATAGAAGTCTCAAACCCACTTGTCATCCTCATAAACAACATCTGAGAGAAACTACAGATCAACTAAATATCTGATTAGAAACTTCAATCCACATTTGCTATCAACAATCGAAAATGGATCACTAGATATTGATTTCCTTTGTTCTTCATCACTCTTATAATTTCCTAGAATGTTTCCGTCATTTCTCTATGTAAGGGCAATTCGAAAATAGTCAGAACGAAAGTGCAAATAAGGTACATGACATAATCGATCGAAAATACAAATAATTTTCTCTTTGTTTCTTAATTTCATTTCATTATCCAAAGAAGAAGTAACTGAGCAGTTCATGTAAGAAGTAACATTTTTTCGTGTAAAGGTTAATAAAAACTTAAAAGAACATATTTGTTGCCGAGAGAAAATAGAAAGAAAAGAAACATATAAGAATGATTTCAATTTGGTTTTAACGTGGATCGTCTCCGAGTAAAAATTTCATTAAGCAAAGCAAAAGTTCGAAAAGACTAAAAACAAATAGAATTGTCAATATATGTGAAGAACAAAAAATGAAGTTATTAGCTACCACTAGTAAAAAAAAGGAAAATACCCACGAAAAACCCACGAATTTTTTCGTGGGTAAAGCAAAAAAGCCACGAAAACCCACGAATACCCACTATGAACAGTATATGCTTACCCGCGAAAATATTCGTGGGTTTTTCGTGGGTATTCGTGAGTTTCGTGGGTATTAGTGGGTAAATTTGTACCCACGAAATGGTAGTGGGTTTTCGTGGGTAATTTTGCCACGGTTACCCACGATTGTTTTCGTGGCAAATCCAATACCCACTAATACCCACGAAAAAATTCGTGGGTTTTGTAATACCCACGAAATACCACGAATTTTTCCGTGGGTGGTGCTTACAAAATGTTAGAACTATACGGTTCCCGATTTGTTTTTAACATTGACAAATATATTAACCTTATAATGGTTTAAAAACTTATTAATTAGATTTTTGTTAATTCGAATGGAAGCTCAATAAAAAACAAAATATTTGTTATATAATATTGGTTTATTTCATTAAACATATTAAAATATTACATTACACAACAACATTATTATAAACGCGTACAATAGATGGTAGGAAAATAGTAAACATTAAAGCAACATAAAGAGTCTGGTGTTTAACCAGCTTATTCGTAAACATGGACGGGTCGGATGTTTATTCACCATCAGAGTCTGGGACTATTTCATTTTTGTAGCCAGTAGTTCCTTCAGCTTCCTCATTGATAGTAAATGGTACGGTTGGTTCGTATTCAGCAATCATCGAATTAGCCCCAATTATCTGTATGAAAAAAGATTTTAGTTTATAATTATCAGTAATATTTACAAACTTATGGAAAATCTACCTTAACAATGTTCCGCTCAGTGATGTTGAGGTACTTAGAGTTCCGGTTAAAACGGCTTACGGTCACATTCTGTAGAATGACAACTGCACCTACGCCAGTGTTGACTCTGTTCTCGTCATTGTTGAAGATGTTACGGTGCATGGTTCCCTCGATGATTCCAGACGGATCCTTTAAGGTTACTAGAAGGTCTCCCTGGCCGTTGGGGGTCGCACTGGAAAACATAGCGACAAGCTGAGAATAAGATAAAATTAACTTGTTAGATACATTGTATATGTAAAATTAAATAATATTGGTCGACAACGTAAACCTTTTTCACTTTCACAAACTGTGAATGCGGGCATTGTATTTCTACAACCTGGGTCCAGAATGGTGTGGTCCTATTGTTATAAGTACCTATATTTATGAATTACAGAGTTAGTATTTGTCATGTACAATCATTATTGTAATGGTAAATGAGTACATTATATGTCTATACCTTCGCGGATTATGTAATCGATAGTAGAAGTCCAGCGAGGACTATTAAAATCCTGGTCGCCCTGTTGTGGCTCATTCATGACCTCACGAATGAAATATTGTGTTGGACGTGTTTGAGAACTTTCACCTCTCAACACCTTCCTATCGTGAGCCCTCTTGCGAAACATTCCTCGCTGTATGAGTTGGGCAGGTCCCGAAATTACCGGCGTTTGGATTTCAGATCGTTGTGTTGGTTGGAGTGAAACTGTCGGTTGAGCATCAATAACATATAAGTTATCGTATGGAGGGCTTGAAGGAACACGAGTTGTTTCTCGAGGGTTTTGAACGGAGGCTCGGTTTTCCATGTAGTAATTCCATAGATCTCTGTTTGCCATTTGGAAATTGGTTTTTTTGTGTTATGATTTTGTGTTGAAGTACTCGGACTTATATAGGCAAAACAGAGTGTTTTTTTAGGGTTAACGTGTCGATGTATATGTGGATATAAGAAAGTATGAAAAAATAATTTGACATTACATATCTGTGTGCAATAAAGAAATCAAGTCCGTGAATGACATTGTCTGCCACTGAATTATTTATGATTCAGTACCAGACAATGTCATTCACGGAATTGATTTCTTTATTGCACACTGATATGTAATGTCAAATCAATTTTTCATGTTAACAATCACGTGTGGTGTAATGACACTGTCGGCCACTAGACGGTGAATTGACATTTCGAAAATAAAATGAATGGCGTGAAAGTATTCTACTCAGGTAAACAATCACGGGTGGTGTAAATAGGGCTAGCTGTTAAAACTGGTTAGAAAAATACAAATTATATTCCACATAATATTATACAACAATCCACATCATATTTTATTACAAACCACTCGACGGATAATAATCCACTACTTTTATAAGACGTTAAAAATTTAACACATACGAAAATAATATTACATAAAATACTACAAATTAAGGATCACATTGATGCACAATTTTCATTCATCTTCAGATGAGGAATCAGCTTCAGAATATTCGTTATCAGTTAGCTCATGATCAGATGTGTACATGTCGTTTGTATGTTGGTCGGGTAAATCATCATAATTGTCCATGTCTTCAACATTGAGTGCCTCGACCCTTAGTATCCCTGATGGTGCAACAATAGTATTACTACCATCCTCTTGAAAGGCTTGTTGTAAAGCATCTGTAACATTTCGAACACCTCTGGGTACCACTTTTACACATGCTAACCATTCCGTCCCATGCCTCCTACTCACCTTTGGGTATGGTATGTAACAAACTTGATCACACTGTTCAGGAGTAATAAACGGATCATATTGTCGATACTGCTTGTTCGCAGCAACGTCCACCAGTCCGGAACGACTTCTACGCATTCCACTTCCACTAGTGGTGTCGTACCAAAAGCATTTGAAGATAACCACCTTCAACCCGACACCGCCATCGTACTCAACCAATCTGATGTCATCCACAACGCCATAATATTCCGTATCAGTAGTTCCCCTAACGCAAACACCGGAATTTTATGTCTTTTTGTTTGCACTCCTACTCAATGTGCGGAATAAGAACCCTCTTGTTGCATACGATGGCCAGGATGTGTAAGCACGACGCGGACCTTGTACAAAATCAATGAGCCATTGTGGCACAGTTGCTACCATCCTTTGATTATTAACCTGTAGTAAAATAAATACATAAGTTGAACATTATATTAAAAACGGTAAGAATACACAAATACTTACATAATCTTTGCACCAGCGTGCGAAGTTATTGTCTTTGAATGACTGTAGGTCAGTAGCAGACAATGCCGGATATGTAGTTCGGATGAAATCTTCAAACATCCTATGTATACAAATTATGTAATTAAAAAATATTTAACTATTGAATATTATGTTTTGCGACGGTTACTCATACCTTTCATATGGTGCTAACTCGGGACAGTTGTTCATGAGAAATGTTTGCAAAACGTTGTACTCTTCGTCTGTTATCCATCCCTTTGAATGTTTACCAATGAACCTTCCTTTCTGTTTGAAAATTGTTGGGACATCGTCGAATGCGTAGAAGTAAATGTTTTCATCATGTCATCCTTCATTACCTCGAGCGATCGGTTTTCCAACCCAATGGGTAGCTAGCGCTGATATTTCTTCTTGTACACAATGCTCGACTATAGACCCTTCGATTTGTGCCTTGTTCCTAATCTTTTTTTTTAAGTGGTACATGTACCGCTCAAATGGATACATCCACCTATATTGTACCGGTCCACCTAACATTGCCTCGTCCGGAAGGTGTACCGGTAGATGCTCCATGACATCAAAAAACGACGGAGGAAATATCTTCTCCAAGTTGCATAATTTGACGGCTATATTTTCCTTCAAGGTTAGAACATCTTGTTCTTTTAATGATGGGGCACCAATGTCTCGAAAAAACAAAGCGATTTCTGTGTAATGAAAGTAACAACCAAAATTAGTAAGTCATAACAAAAATTAGTTAGTCATATTTGTGTATAAAAAAAATTAAAAAATGAATACCTGAAATCGCTACGTGTACAGACTTGGGGAGTAGTTCCATCAAAGCAAAAGGTAGAAGCCTTTCCATAATGACATGACAATCATGGCTTTTGAGACCAGAAAGAGTCGAATTAATTTCATTGACACATCTACCAAAGTTGGAAGCATACTCGTCTGGAAAACGAATTTCTTTCTTCAACCAACTTAGAAATTTCTTTTTGGCTTCCTTTGACATTCGAAATATTGGAACCGGAGCAATAGTTGGTGATATAAGCTCCAACGCTCTACGGTTGCATATTATCGCCATATCTAGCCTAGAGTTTATGTTATCTTTTGTTTTCCCCGGCACGTTCAAGATAGTTTTGATAATATTATCAAAACAATTTTTCTCTATATGCATAAAATCTAGGTTGTGTCTAAGCAATAGATTCTCCCAATAAGGCAAAGACCAAAAAATATATTTTTTGTACCAATTATGATATTGACCATAACCATGTACCGTTTTAGATGGATCATTGTGTCCGTTGCCACCACACTCGATGCTCATTTGCAGACCTTCTATACTGTTGATGGAGTCCAATATTGTTCTTCCACTACGCCATACCTGCGCTTCAGCATGGACAGCTGTAGACTTAGTGAAGGCAACTACATTCCGCCTGTATGGGTGGTCGCTCTTCAAAAACTTTCGGTGACAGTCAAACCAACAATGTTTTCGTCCATTCGTTAACCAGAATGAATTGGTTGAATCCATACAGTATGGACATGCGAGGCGTCCGTGAGTCATCCACCCTGATAACATCCATAAGCTAGGAAGTCACTAATCGTCCACATAAGCGCCGCTTTTATCCTAAAAGAAGTGTTTGTTGATATATCATATACATCAGCGCCTTGTGTCCACAGTTGTTGTAGTTCGTCGATTAAAGGTTGAAGGTACACGTCCAGACTTTTCTTCGGGTGTGTTGGACCAGGAACCAAAATCGAGAGGAATAAAAATTCTCGGTTCATACACATACTAGGAGGTAGATTGTATGGTGTGACTATCACCGGCCAGATTGAGTGTGCCTCGCCACTCATGCCTAGTGGATTAAAACCATCTGTTGACAATCCAAGTTAGATGTTTCTAGGTTCAGAAGCAAACCCTGGATAAACGCTCTGGAAATGTTTCCAAGCGGCCCCGTCTGATGGATGATTCATTTCGCCTTCAACATTCATATGCTCGGCATGCCAACGCATATGTCCCGCAGTTGATTGACATTGGTATAGTCTTTTCAAACGATCAGTAATGGGAAGATAAAACATTCGTTGTTTTGGAATCTTTTTACCTTGTCCACTCTACGGATGATATCGGTCTGTTTGACAGAAGCGACATTGCTCGAGCGTGGCATCTTCTCCTCGCCCAAATAGCATACAATTGTTCTCGCATACATCAATTTTATGAACGGGTAAGCCAAGAGTCTTCGTAATCTTTTTGGTTTCGTAGTACGACTCCGGAGCAGTATTCGGGCCTGGTAGAATCCTTTTGATAGTACTAGCGATGTCGTCTACAGCACCCACTGCTATATTGTGCTCCGTCTTCCAACGTAAAATACATGATGCCAAATATAATTTGGTATTCTCTGCATTGCACCCTTCGTATAAAGGTTGATTAGCTTCCATGAAGGCCTCATACGACTTGTCCACGAATGCCGGAACTTCGACTTCTTCACTATATTGTTGATCTTGCATCTCTGAAATATCAGCAACATCTACGAATCCTTCATGAAATGTTTCTTGTACAGCAACATGAGGATGATGATAACGCTCTTGGTTGGCACTTCCATGAAATTGTGTTGCAGTAGATGATTCTCCCGTAATCATGAAAGATTCTCCATGATTACTCCAAACATAGTAATTGCCTTTGAATCCAACTGTGTAAAGATGACGCACCACCACCCTAGGTTTTGTTGGTGGCTTTTCATTCTTGCACCGTGCGCATGGACAAAGGAGTAATCCAGTTGCCTGATATGATGGTTGTTGACAAGCAAATGTGATAAACACATTAATCCCATTAGTAAATTCTTCGGTAATAGTATTTGTTGATGGATCAATTCGGAGATCCATCCATCTTCTTGGATGGTTTGAGGAAGACATAACAAATATACGTATTGATTCTTAAAAGATTTAGAATTGGATGGGTTTGGTGTAAGAAATTTGGAACACATAAGGCAAGTATTTATAATATTATGGATGGTATAAGTTGTGCATTATGGAGGTAAAGGTAGATACGAAACTGATTTGACAAGACACTATAATTGTCTTTGAAGAATCAAAATATTTAATGTCTCACACACCATTTTCAACGGCCAAAATCAACTCTGCAAAAGTATTCAGCAAAATTGTGGCCAAGATCGTTTGATACCAAACTGATTTGACAAGACACTGTAATTGTCTGTGAGGAATCAAAATATTTAATGTCTCACACACCATTTTCAACGGGCAAGATCAACTCTGCAAAAGTATTCAGCAAAATTGTGGCCAAGATCGTTTGATACGAAACTGATTTGACAAGACACTGTAATTGTCTGTGAGGAATCAAAATATTTAATGTCTCACACACCATTTTCAACGGGCAAGATCAACTCTGCAAAAGTATTCAGCAAAATTGTGGCCAAGATCGTTTGATACCAAACTGATTTGACAAGACACTGTAATTGTCTGTGAGGAATCAAAATATTTAATGTCTCACACACCATTTTCAACGGCCAAGATCAACTCTGCAAAAGTATTCAACAAAATTGTGGCCAAGATCGTTTGATACAAAACTGATTTGACAAGACACTGTAATTGTCTGTGAGGAATCAAAATATTTAATGTCTCACACACCCTTTTCAACGGCCAAGATCAACTCTGCAAAAGTAATCAGCAAAACTAGTGGCCAAGATCGTTTCATACCAAACTGATTTGACAAGACATTGTAATTGTCTGTGTGAATCAAAATATTTAATGTCTCACACACCCTTTTCAACGGCCAAGATCAACTCTGCAAAAGTAATCAGCAAAACTAGTGGCCAAGATCGTTTCATACCAAACTGATTTGACAAGACACTCTAATTGTCTTTGAAGAATCAAAATATTTAATGTCCCACACACCATTTTCAACGGCCAAGATCAACTCTGCAAAAGTAATCATCAAACTAGTGGTCGAGATCGTTTGATACCAAACTGATTTGTGAGGAATCAAAATATTAAATATCTCACACACCCATTTCAACGGCCAAGATGAACTCTGCAAAAGTATTCATCAAAACTTGTTGCAAAGATCAACGGCCAAGATCAACTCAGTCAGTCCCTCCGAAATGACAACTCAAAACCGATACCAACACCGAATTCACTCTGAATTGACAATTCACTCCGAATTGACAACTCAAAACTGATACAAAAATTGACAACTCATTTAAATGTAGACCAAAAATTTATATGGACACAAGTGAATCGGATACCAAAACTGAATTGACAACTCATTTGAATGGTTGATATTATAGATTCATCATTCAACGGCCAAGATTTATTATGGTAAAGTTGTTATAATAAATTTGTATAATCTATAAATAGAGACTTGTTTCATTAGATTTGTATATCGAAACACAAAACATACAAAATCAGCCATGTCGAAAAGAAATGTAGATCAATCGGAGGAAGAGGAGATACTCTTAGTTTCTATTAATGTGTGATTCTAAAATTATTTGTTTCTATGTTATAACTTGAAACTTTGATGGACCACATATTCATGTAATTGAAACATGTAGATACAATCGTTACAGACCAACGTGATTTGACAAGACAGTACATCTACTATAAATAAATATGATGGAGTGTATCTTTTACACCCATCAATAACAAAATAATGTCTTCTAGCTCAAGTGATGAAGACTCTCAATCAAAAAACGTGTCAAATTTTTACCCTCTTCCAAAATTATCTTGGGAAATCGAAACTCTTTGCGACGAATTCACTCAAGAGATACCTACTTACTCGTGGGAATATGATACGCAATCACCAATCTATGCAACTGATGGTTCTACATCAACGATAGTACCGGACAGCCAGTTCTTGGAAAACATCCACCACAATCCAAAATACTCGGGGGAAACTGAAACTCATTTGATTGTCGATGATAAGCATCCAGAAGGTCATGACCAGAAGCGGGTTGTCGATGATGTTTTGTATAGGCAAATCGAAGACGTACAACCATCTATGTTGATTGAAAAGTCAGATACTTACGGTGGAAGTCCTGCAAGTGATTTTGAGTTTGCACGGCCAGAAATCCCAAACTTAAATCTAGATGTTGATGTGTAGGAATTCGTACTAGGTTACCCAGATTAATCTCTATTAATCCACCTACGTTGCAGTTCCTTTTCCTAGGATCTAGGGTTTGTAAACGAATAAACTGAAAAACTGGATCTCGATTATACCTGGAGTTTGCAGCGGAATTAGCAGGGAATCGAGATTACGAGCACGTCAAACGCTATGCCTCTACGAATAGTCCACACGCACACAAATAGGAATCCGCCGGAATGCTAGAACCGGTGATCAGATCTCTTTATGGATTTAGTGTTTCAGAGTGACGGCTATCAGACAAGATCTCTTTTTCAGGTCGTGCCTCATATCTTTATATATGGACCCTGGAGAAAAACCTAATTATCCTGAACCGAGTCAGAATTAATTAAGTCGTCAAACCGAAATCCCTATTTCGGATTTAACTCGTGTCGATCGACACAACCCATATGTGTCGATCGACACACTCTTTAAAACACTAAAATAATGTGTATCAAATACACATCATTTGGATCATTACATTAATGATTATTCCCATATAAAGCGCATCCTATTTGCTTAGGTGTGTGACCCTGTAGGATCATATAATACTAGCAATGAGTTCATAACTCATAGATCATCAGAGGTTTCTAGCAAAACGTCATGATCACCTAGTATCATATGAATGTCTAATCTCGACATTACAACTATCACTGGAGTGATTACAAGTGTGATTTCAGGACATTCCCAACAATCTCCCACTTGTACTGGAATCAACTATTCCAATAATCCCTTTTTCGCTATATCTCGATATGGCATAAGGCAAGTACCGTGTCATCCTTATTCAACCAAAATCATGTTCATCGAACTCCGATTTATACTGACAATACAAACGACTGACATTCAGCTCGTTCGAGTGCGGCCACACATTCCTCAGTATCAAATCTTCGATGGGCCCTGAGATATTTATCTCCTGCTATACAGGAGGGACAAATCCCATCTCGTTCCATCCCTCTGTTCCTTCACACACTTCATGATACGCCCAATCAATGCCTTTATAGTCACCTTTTACGGATAACGTTTGACAAAGTCAAAGCGGACCAATTCACATGTAAGAAATCATGATGAACTCAGGTCTAAGGACTATACTCTATAGTCGTAATGAGAATCTCTTATGACACTTGTATAGCTATCTCGTAGAGTTCTCATTAGCGGGTCATGTCCAATCATATATTCTCCAACATATATCCATGTGATTGACTTTAATACTCTTATTAATGACTCCATGAAACTTAGTCATCAGTCACCTCACATGCCAGTCTCTCGCGGTTGCTAGTGTCCCACATTAACAACCTCGACCGGGGACAAATATAATCTATGACATTTAATTCTCATAGGGTTTCATGATCAAGTCCTTAACTTGATGACCTATAGAATGTCATAAATTATCTTGGGACTTATTATTTAAAAACACAGTTAAATAATACCGAAATCATATTTCATTAAAATAACCAAAATGTTATTACAAGAACATTAAAAACATAACTTAAAAACAAGACAACTCCCACTAAAATCAAGATCACATCTTAATTTTCTTAAGTCCTATAGCAGCCGTATGACTCTCATGCTTAGGTCTTGGGAGGGGCTTGGTCAGAGGATCAGCGACATTCTTATCCGTGGGAACTCGACTGATCTTCACATCTCCTCTATCTATTATATCACGAATCAAGTGATATCTCCTCTCTATGTGTTTGGATTTCTGGTGAGATCTAGGTTCCTTTGCCTGAGCAATTGCTCCATTGTTGTCGCAAAACAATGCTACAGGCTCCAAGATACTAGGAATCACACCAAGCTCAGATATGAACTTCTTGATCCAAACAGCTTCCTTTGCTGCTTCCGAAGCGGCAATGTATTCAGCTTCAGTAGTGGAATCTGCTACAGTGCTCTGCTTGGAACTTTTCCAACTTACTGCACCACCATTCAGACAAAAGACATAACCAGACTGAGACCGGAAATCGTCTCTGTCCGTCTGAAAACTTGCATCCGTGAATCCACTTATGACTAGCTCATCACTTCCTCCATATACCAAGAACTTATCCTTCGTATTTCTCAAATACTTGAGGATATTCTTGACTGCTGTCCAGTGACACTCACCTGGATCAGATTGGTATCTACTCGTCATGCTTAAGGCACAAGCAATATCTGGACGAGTACAGAGCATGGCATACATTATAGATCCTATTGCCGAAGCATAAGGAAACCTATTCATTCGTTCCCGCTCAGCTTGTGTCGAAGGACACTGCTTCTTGCTAAGAATAACGCCATGCAACATAGGCGTGAAACCCTTCTTGGAATTTTGCATATTGAATCTGTGTAATACCTTATCAATATAAGTATCCTGACACAATCCAATTCGCCGATTTAATCTATCTCTATAGATTCTAATTCCAAGAATGTACGCGGCTTCACCCATGTCTTTCATGGAAAAACAACTTCCAAGCCAAGTCTTGATAGACTGAAGCAAAGGAACGTCATTTCCGAGAATAAGTATGTCATCTACATACAATACTAGAAATGCAACTCCGTTCCCACTAGTCTTCTTGTAAACACATGGTTCTTCTTCGTTCTTGATAAAATCAAACTTTTTGACTGCTTCATCAAAGCGAAGATTCCAACTCCTTGATGCTTGCTTCAATCCATAAATGGATCGATGAAGCTTGCATACTTTCCCAGCATTCTTAGGATCAGTGAAACCTTCGGGTTGTGTCATATACACATCCTCTTCCAGAATTCCGTTAAGGAAAGCTGTTTTCACATCCATCTGCCAAATCTCATAATCATAATAAGCGGCAGTTGCTAGGAGTATCCGAATGGATTTAAGCATAGCGACTGGGGAATAGGTCTCATCATAGTCGATACCATGAATTTGCTTGAAACCTTTAGCCACTAATCTAGCTTTGAATATCTGAATATTCCCATCCACGTCAATCTTCTTTTGAAGATCCATTTACACTCAATGGGTCTTGCACCATCGGGTAAATCTACCAAAGACCATACTTGGTTTTCTGACATGGATCCCATTTCGGATCTAGCGGCTCCAAGCCACTTTTCGGAGTCAGGGCCCAACATCGCTTCTTCGAAATTCGCAGGCTCGTCACTTTCAATGATCAACAGTTCATGACAATCATTCACGAGAAACCCATAGTATCTATCAGGTTCGTGACGGATCCTTCCGGATCTGCGAACTTCAGGCATCACAGGTGCAGGTTCCACAACTCCTTGTGGTTCAGGTTCCACAACTCCTTGTGGTTCCACCTGCTGCTCTTCCTGACAAGGTTGAGCAGGTTCCTGTGATTCTCGAACTTCTTCGAGTAGTACTTTACTCCCACTATTCTTCTTGTGAAGAAACTCTCTCTCCAGGAAAGTACAATCCCGAGCAACAAACACTTTGTTCTCAGAACGGTTGTAGAAGTAGTACGCCTTGGTTTCCTTAGGATAACCAACGAAAAAGCACTTATCAGATTTGGGTGCGAGCTTATCGGATATTAACCGTTTTACATAAGCTTCACAACCCCAAATTTTCAGAAAAGACAAACTTGGAACATTTCCAGTCCACATCTCATGTGGTGTCTTCGCAACTGATTTTGATGGGACTCTGTTTAGTGTAAACGCAGACGTTAGTAGAGCGTATCCCCAAAAGGATAATGGAAGGTCTGTGTGACTCATCATTGATCGAACCATATCCAATAGGGTCCGATTCCTCCTCTCAGAAACTCCATTCCATTGGGGTGTTCCAGGAGGAGTGAGCTGTGAAACAATTCCAAACTCTCTCAGATGATCACTGAACTCTTGACTTAAGTATTCTCTTCCACGATCTGATCGAAGAGCTTTAATACTTTTGCCAAGTTGGTTCTCTACTTCATTCTGGAACTCCTTAAATTTCTCAAAGGATTCCGACTTGTGTCTCATTAGATAGACATAGCCATACCTACTGAAATCATCAGTAAAGGTAATGAAGTATTGATAGTTTCCTCTAGCACTTGTGCTCATCGGGCCGCATACATCTGTATGTACAAGGCCCAATAAGTCACTGGCCCTTTCATTTGGTTTGTTGAAAGGAGCCCTTGCCATTTTGCCCATCAAACAAGATTCACATTTCTCACATGATTCATAATCAAATGAGCCTAAAAGTCCATCACTATGGAGCTTCTGTATGCATTTCTCATTTATGTGACCCAAACGACAGTGCCAGAGAAAGGTTGGGTTTTCGTCATTGGACTTAAACCGCTTAGTATTTATGTTATAAACGGGCATTGATTGGTTTAAAACGTAAAGCCCATTCTCTAATGGGCCGCTACCATAAAACATACCATCATGATTGAAAGAACAACATTTATTCTTAATAGCAAATTCAAATCCTTCTAAATCCAAACAGGAAACAGAAATGATGTTTCTGCTTATCGCAGGTACATAATAGCAATTGTTTAATTTTAAAACCAAGCCCGAAGGCAAAGACAAATGATAAGTGCCCACGGCTAACGCAGCAACCTTTGCTCCATTCCCGACTCGCAGCTCCACTTGTCCTTTCTTCAGCGTCCTACTGTTGCTGAGTGCCTGCACATTAGTACAAATATGAGCACCACAGCCGGTATCTAATACCCATGAGGTAGAACCTGTGGAAGTAACATTTACTTCAATAACATAAATACCTTTAGAAGTCGTCTCGTACGTCTTCTTCTTGTTCTTCAGACCATCCAGGTATTGCTTGCAATTTCTTTTCCAATGCCCAGGCTCATTGCAGAAATGGCACTTATCAGCACCAGAAGGGCCAGCCTTTGGCTTAGGAGTCGGCGCAGGTTTGTCCTGGTTCGCAACCTGGACGTTCTTGCCCTTTCCTTTGCCCTTGCCGGGTTTCTTAAACTTATTGCCCCCTTGCACCATAAGCACATTTGGGGCACCCTTCTTGATGTTTGGCTCAGCTGTCTTGAGCATGCCATGTAATTCAGTCAACGTCTTCGTCAAGCTGTTCATGTTGTAATTCAGTATGAACGTATCATAGCTTGACGGCAGTGACTGCAGAATGATGTCTGTAGCCAACTCTTGGCTAAGAGGACAGTCCAGTTTCCCCAAGTTATCAATATAACCCATCATTTTTATGACGTGGGGACTCACTGGAGCGCCATTTGGCAGCTTGCACTCAACTAGAGATTTAACCGTCTGGTATCTCTCAGTTCGAGCCTGCTCCTGAAACATCGCTTTCAGGCTAGTGACTATCTCGATGGGCGACGCCACGTTCTCATATTGCTTCTGCAAATCTGAGTTCATGGTAGCCAGCATCAGACAAGTCACATCGACCACATCATTCGAATGCTTATCCCAAGTATTCTTTTCTGTCTGCGGGGCATTGGCACGGTATTTCTCGGGGAGAACCTTATCAAGGACATAGTCCTTTTTCTCCTGCCTGAGAACGATTCTCAGGTTCCGATACCATTCCAGAAAGTTAGATCCATTCAATCTGTCCTTCTCAAGGACGGATCTTATGGAAAAATTGTTGTTTGAGCTAGACATTGCTGAAACAAAAGAGGTAGAGGGTTAGTTATGATGTTCAATAAAAGAGCAAACTTAACGTTTAAGAAAACTCGCATTATATTCAAACTATATTTCCTCTAAAGAATATAATGATCCAAGATCCATGTTTCACTAAAATCCGAGCAAGCCACTGGCTGTTACTCAAATCTCAGCTTTACAGGTAAGCAACACTTTGCTAATCATATCCAATATGACTCTTGGTTGTGGATAAAACATCTTATGTTTTTGTCCACCTGATGTCTATGGGCCCAGAACTTCTGATAGCCCATTCAAGTTAACCAATCTCTTCTGTCATGTAACAGTTAATGCCATGCACTGCAAGCCCATCAACACAATTACTTACTGCCTTATTCATGTAACTGCAGATACCTTGCACTGCAAGCCTATCACGCAATGACACAAATCTTGACAGCTGACAAGATTGGGAAGACATCCAGAACACTTGATATTTAGTCGAGGAACTGAACATTTAATCCTAATACATATCATATATGCATTCAGGAACCCAATCTCATTAAATCCGGTTCGGTTATTCGATTTCAGGTTCAATAACCATCAATCTGCATAAGCTGTCGATCGACATTACATTAGTGTCGATCGACACTTACTCTTCTGTTACGGTTCATCGAAAACCGATCAATCCAATTGAACCGGATTCGATAACCGGCATAAAATTTCAATAACCGGTCTGTGTCGATCGACGCAACATTTGTGTCGATCGACATGACTAACCCAGATTCAATCTTCGATAACAGGTCAATCTAATTGAACCGGATCGATAACCGGTCAATCTAATTGAACCGGGTCGGTTTTGGTCTCTGTCGAGCGACACAACATTTGTGTCGATCGACACGAACCAAACCAAATCAATTGTGCGATAACCGGTCAATCCAATTGAACCGGATCGATAACCGGTCAATCCAATTGAACCGGGTCGATACTGGTCTCTGTCGACCGACACAACATTTGTGTCGATCGACACGAACCAATTCGCAGTAAACCGAAATTAACCGGTTTAATTGATTTGTTAACCAAGCGCGATAACCGATTCAATCCAATTGAACCGGTTCATCGTATGCAAGGCAGATACAGACGTGTCGATCGACACAACCATCGTGTCGATCGACACGACTAGGGTTCTTATGCGATTTGAGCAGTTTAATGACAAAACGATTTTGCAAATTTAACTAGATCAAATTCGATTACTGTTCAACAGATTAATACGTTAAACCCTAAGTCTCTGATACCACTGTAGGAATTCGTACTAGGTTACCCAGATTAATCTCTATTAATCCACCTACGTTGCAGTTCCTTTTCCTAGGATCTAGGGTTTGTAAACGAATAAACTGAAAAACTGGATCTCGATTATACCTGGAGTTTGCAGCGGAATTAGCAGGGAATCGAGATTACGAGCACGTCAAACGCTATGCCTCTACGAATAGTCCACACGCACACAAATAGGAATCCGCCGGAATGCTAGAACCGGTGATCAGATCTCTTTATGGATTTAGTGTTTCAGAGTGACGGCTATCAGACAAGATCTCTTTTTCAGGTCGTGCCTCATATCTTTATATATGGACCCTGGAGAAAAACCTAATTATCCTGAACCGAGTCAGAATTAATTAAGTCGTCAAACCGAAATCCCTATTTCGGATTTAACTCGTGTCGATCGACACAACCCATATGTGTCGATCGACACACTCTTTAAAACACTAAAATAATGTGTATCAAATACACATCATTTGGATCATTACATTAATGATTATTCCCATATAAAGCGCATCCTATTTGCTTAGGTGTGTGACCCTGTAGGATCATATAATACTAGCAATGAGTTCATAACTCATAGATCATCAGAGGTTTCTAGCAAAACGTCATGATCACCTAGTATCATATGAATGTCTAATCTCGACATTACAACTATCACTGGAGTGATTACAAGTGTGATTTCAGGACATTCCCAACATGATGCAATCAAAAGGGAATGTTGTGACGGATTTTCAGATACCTACGGTGGAAGCTCCTCGTATGAAAGCAAGGATCAATACTATGATTTTGAGTTTGCCCAAAGACCAGAAAGCCCAAACTTAAATCTAGATGTTGATGCAATCAAAAGGGAATGTTGTGACGGATTTTTAAATTCTCCACCAAAGAAACAGAAAGGAAAGAAAAGTTTCTGGTAATTTTGGAGTGGAAAAGAGACAAATGTTTTCAAAATTTAGTGCCTAATATGTATGTGTACCATAACCATTGTATGTTTAATATTTCCAAGTCTTTTATCTACCAGTTTAAAAGTTGTTTCAAATTTTATGTTTCATTAAATGTAATGTTTTGTTGGAGTTGCATAATCAAATTATCTTTTTACTTTGCAAAAGGAAATATTTAAATAATTCTGTTTAAATACTATTAAATGTTGATGATCTATAAGATTCGTCAACACCATTATTTGATGGTTACTTAAACTTTCTTTAATAAAAATTCAAACCCGTATTGGAATCAGTTGTTGTGGAAAATATTTTTAAAAATTAAAGAATTTACCCACGAAAATAAACGTGGGTAAACGTGGCTTTTTTGAAATACCCACGAATATAATCGTGGGTTTACGTGGCTTTTTTTAAATACCCACAAATATAATCGTGGGTATACGTGGGTCTTTTTTAAATACCCACGAAAAAAATCGTGGGTTTTCGTGGGTAACTTCATCATTTTCATCCAAACAGATCTGTTTCCTCCATTCCACAAAACCACTCAAATTTCCACAACCTCCGGCGATTTCGACACAGACCACCGCCGACGAGTCCACGGCGAAGCTCCGGCGACCCACCACCGACGATTACACGCCGATTGCGACACCGACCACCACCGATTTCACATCTCCTTAGGTAAATTCCTTTCCTCTCTTTAATCCTTTGTTTTTCTTCAATTAGGTTTCGGGTAAATCATCAAAATTTGATTGCCTCTTGATTGTAATAGCTTTGTGTAGTTTATGAGAAGGAAATTTGGATTGATTTACTTAGATTGTTAAAAATTTGCTTAGATTGTCAAAAATTTAGGGTTAGTGTATACTTTAGGGTTTTTTTAATTTTCCAAATAATTTTTTGTTTGAAAAACTTAAATTAAAAGGTTTGTAGAAAAAATTGTTGAGAAGTTAGTGTTTATTAATAATTAAAAGAAAATTTTAAATATGTTTAGGTATTTAAGTATTATAAATTAGTGAAAAAAATATATAAAATCGGAAAAATTAGATAACTAATACCAATATTATATAATTGGAAAAACATATCTAATACAACTTGTACAAAACTTATATATAAAAGTGTCACTTGTTAACAAATTTTGAAAACATATTAATGGCTTCAAATCCTAAATTCTTGAAAAACATATATGAGAAAATAAGTTATAAAATTAAATGTTAATGGCTCTACAAAAATATATGACAAAATAAAGACTTGAAAATTTAAAATATAAAACATATTAATGGCTCTAATTTTTTTTAACAAAAAATCAGAAAATATTATTAGTGTAAGAAATATTAGATGTATTATTTTTTGCATGTAGTTATGTCTTCGTCTACCGGGACCGGCTCAGTTCGAAGCAGACCCCGTTTCCATCTCCCAAAATCTGCCATAGGTGCTTCTGTAGAGTATCGTTACCGTTTACAGGCGGTATACGAAGCGCCTACTAGGAGATCACAGCCTGTCCTCCATCCGTTTAAGGAAAACGGAGGACTATGGTAAACATCTTAAATATTTAACAAGTTTAAGGTCTATGTGTTTACTAATTGATTTCTAACTTTTTAAATATTTTTTAAAGGATTGGGATCGATGATTCGGTCACCAATTTTATTAAACGGACCTGGCAGGGTAATTTTTGGGGTCCTTGGAAGAACTGGACCGATGTGAAAAAATTCGCTCCAGAAAAAATTCAGAGTTGGTGGGGAACATTTGTGGTAAGTTAGAAAATTCGGATATTTAAACATTTAGTAATTTTCCATTACTAACATTGTATATTAACAATGGTTGTTGCGAGTTGTAGCAAAACTATTATTGGGATCCCGAGTTCGAGGACATCGTCTTTTATGAATGGAAGGAAAAGACGAAGTTAGGAATCGGCGAAGAGATTAGTAGGAAACATCGGCAGGGAGTGCAGCCCGTCTATATCAGCGAGGATGACTGGGCAATTCTTTTGGAACAATGGCAGACTGAGAAAGCCATTAGCAAGAGTAAGACTGCTGCTGAAAGCCGTAAAACGCCGATCAACGGCAAAGGAATGCACAAACACAGTGCCGGGCCCCGATCCTTCTCAAAGATCGACTATGAATTGGTAAGTTTGATCCATATATTAATTTACAAATCTATTAAATATCGTTAGTAATGTTAATGATCACTACATTGTGTAAATAATTTTTTTTGATAATGCAGAAGCAGAAGGGGCAGGGATTCGAGGAACCATCCATTCTGGATTTGGTGAAGGAGACGCATACACGCGCGGATGGCACTTACGTTGATCCGGTGATTGAGGGACTCGTGAGGGAGGTTGAAGAGGAGGCTTCTCAGCACCAAGATTCGACCAGCACAGCTTTTTCCACAAGTGGTTCTCCTCGGGAATTCATTAACCAATTATATTTTCAGGTAAATTTTTTCATATTATAATTTTTTATTTATTGTATATTTAGACTTTAATTCTCTTATTGTTTAAAAATGCAGAGGGTGAAACCAAAATACGGGCATGCATACGGCGTCGGTAGTGCGAGGACGCAGTTCTATCACCATTCCGTCCAGGATCCGTCGGGAACACAACCAGATCTCCGAACTGAGCTCGATCAAATGAGGGGTGAGATGACTAGCATGGCGAGTAAGATAGATGTCATTTTGAGGAAGCTAGATGGACGCAGCGGTTCAAGCGGGACGACTCAGCCCGAAGACTCTGGTGGTTCGTAGCCGTTTATTTTATGTTTCTGCTTTTTTTTTTTTTTGAAAACTTTTAATTTAGAACAATTTAATTTTATGTAAAATATTTTATTTCTATTCGAATTATTAGTTTAGTATTTAATTTAATTAATAATTTTAATAACAAATTTCAAAATAAAAAATGTTATTTGCAAAAAAACATACTACGTACCCACGAAAGTTTTAGTGGGATTTCGTGGGTAAATGGCTTCCCACGAAAACTTTCGTGGCAAATCGTGGGTAGTTTCTCACGAAAACATTCGTGGGTATTCGTGGGTAGTTACCCACGAATACTATCGTGGCAAATCGTGGGTTTATACCCACGAAAACTTTCGTTGCAATCCGTGGGTAACTACCCACGAAAGTGTAAGTGGGTATTCGTGGGTACTGATAATTTAATGGGTTGAGTTGGGACCTAAGTACTTAAATTAAATGTATTTGTATTGGATTTGAGTCACAAGAAACATTTATATTTTTACGTGTACGTTTTACTTATTTGACCAATTTGCATGAATGTTGGAAACTTGTACAAATGAAACATCTAATATTATGTTCTTATCTCAAGAGGTTTAGCGTTAATGCGTAATTAATTAACAAATACTAGTACAGTTTTGGTTTTACTGACTTTGTTTTCAAATATACTATACTCCACGAATTATATAAAACATTAAGTAAGGCTTATGGGAGTTTGAAAGTCGGTGAAGGACATACGCTAAATTTGGAAAACAAATCATTTTTTTTCTCAAATCTGTATTTATAGCCAATAATTTAACAGCTACTACAAGTTTACAACCAGAACATTTACCACTATTAATTTTAGTTGTAAATAGCCGTAGTCACAGATTTTCTTCAAATTTAGCACATTCATTGCATATTATTTACACTTAAAAATGGTCAAAATCTTAATCATATGGTATAAATAATTCGAACCATCTATTTGTCATTAATCGCTTATTGTTGAACTATATGCGAAAAGTTCATAAGATTTTGAAGTTTAAATTAATTATTTTCTTTTATTTTACAATGTAGGTAAAGATTTTTTTTCTTGACTCTTTTGACCCAAGGAGAAAAAATGTTGAAAAAGGAAAAAAGACTGAGAATTTTTAATTAATAAAAAGAAAAGGATATTATTGTGGGTCGAGAGTGTGTGTGTTAGCTTCCCATACTGCCACTAACCTTTAGCGGTTTCCTCATCTTCTTTTAATTTCTTCTTTCTCTCTGAGAAACGCAACCAAACAACAAGACAAACAAAATCAACTCAAGAATCAGGTTCAAGTTTTGCTAAATTTTGTCTGATTTTTTTCATGTACTGTGTTCTTCAATTTGCAAGCTTTCTTATGGTGGTTTTGGAATTCCTAATTTTTTTTTTTTTTTTTCATAGAGCGAGTAGAAGAATATGGGGGACAAGGAAGAAGTCCTTGAGGCTGTCTTGAAAGAAACTGTGGATCTGGTAAAAAATCTACACAAACCAATTTTGTTTTTGTTTCTGTAATGTTTAGATTTTCTTGGTGTTTGAAGATTTTGGATTCTTTGATTCCAGGAAAATGTGCCAATTGAAGAAGTTTTTGAGAGTCTGAGATGTAGCAGAGAAGGTCTCACTACAGAAGCTGCTGATGAAAGGCTTGCTCTCTTTGGTCATAACAAGCTTGAAGAGAAGAAGGTTTTTGTTTACTTTCTTGTATCTTGTTGAATTTGAAAAAGTGTGGAAATTTTGGATTCTAGGGTTTTTGTTACTGAATTAGCTCCAAGAGACTCTAATTTCAATACCCTGAAGTAAAGTTCCCTTTTTTTCGTTGTTGCAGGAAAGCAAATTCTTGAAATTTCTAGGGTTTATGTGGAACCCTCTTTCTTGGGTGATGGAAGCTGCTGCAATCATGTCTATTGCTCTTGCTAATGGAGGAGTGAGTATATTCTAGACACTTTTACATATGATTTTGCCTTTTAAAGTTTAAGCCTTTCTAATATGTTCTTTGATAATTTTTACCAGGGAAAGCCTCCTGATTGGCAAGACTTTGTTGGTATTATCACTCTGCTTGTGATCAATTCCACCATCAGTTTCATTGAGGAGAACAATGCAGGAAATGCTGCTGCTGCTCTCATGGCTCGTCTTGCCCCGAAAGCAAAGGTTTGATATTCTTGCTTCTCGGTTTGGTTCTAAGCTACTAATTCTGGTTTACCATTTGCTTAAGCATCTCTTGTCACAATGTTTGTAAAGATTCTTCGAGATGGAAGGTGGGGTGAGCATGATGCTGCAAATCTTGTTCCGGGTGACATAATCAGCATCAAGCTTGGTGATATCGTTCCAGCTGATGCGCGTCTTCTCGAGGGTGATCCCCTTAAGATCGATCAGGTTTGGATATTACAGTATTCTTACTTTCCAGATTAAGAATATGTACTGAAGCTGTTATGAAACACTTTGTTCTGTAGTCTTCTCTTACCGGTGAGTCTCTCCCAGTAACCAAAGGTCCAGGGGATGGTGTGTATTCTGGCTCTACTTGCAAACAGGGAGAGCTTGAAGCCGTTGTGATTGCAACGGGTGTCCATACCTTCTTTGGAAAAGCCGCGCATCTTGTTGATACGACTAACCAAGTTGGCCATTTTCAACAAGTATGTTCTTACGCCTTTGAAAACCCTCATTGTTGAGATCTTGTATGGTGTATTAGTAATTTATATCTGTTTTTGTTTAATGTGCAGGTCTTAACTGCTATTGGGAATTTCTGCATCTGCTCTATTGCAGTGGGGATGCTAATTGAGATTGTTGTGATGTATCCTATTCAACACCGACCTTATCGTCCTGGAATTGATAATCTTCTTGTGCTTCTTATTGGTGGTATCCCAATTGCCATGCCTACAGTTCTGTCTGTGACCATGGCCATTGGCTCTCATAGATTATCTCAGCAGGTTTGCCACATCCATTGGGATTGTTAAATTTTATCTTGGAAGGTCTTTAATGCTTTAAAGGCTATACGATTATATATGTCGCAGGGAGCAATCACAAAGAGGATGACAGCGATCGAGGAGATGGCTGGTATGGATGTGCTTTGCAGTGACAAGACCGGAACGTTAACATTGAATGAACTTACTGTCGACAAAAATCTCATTGAGGTTTTCACGAAAGGAGTGGATGCGGATACTGTTGTCCTAATGGCAGCTCAAGCCTCTAGACTGGAAAACCAAGATGCCATAGATGCTGCTATAGTTGGGATGCTTGCTGATCCTAAAGAGGTATTCTTTTGAACACTAGTTTTCGCACAGAAACAATTTTATTTCATAAAAGCTTCCTTAATATTATTGCTTTCTGTAGGCACGAGCTGGTATTCGAGAGGTTCACTTTCTTCCATTCAATCCTACTGATAAGAGGACAGCTCTTACATATATTGACAGTGATGGTAAAATGCATAGAGTCAGCAAAGGTGCACCTGAGCAAGTAAGCTTTCGGTTGCCATTTATGCTACTTTTCTTCACATTTTGTTTGGTGTAGATCATTGTCTCAATAGCTCCTTCTGTTGCAGATCTTAAATCTCGCCCACAATACGTCAGAGATTGAGCGACGAGTTCATGCTGTTATAGACAAGTTTGCTGAACGGGGTTTGCGATCTCTTGCTGTTGCATACCAGGTAAGTGGTGACTAGTACTTCAACTTTCTTGATTACAAGATTCAAGGATATGATCGTTTATCAAACGTTCTGCAGGAAGTTCCGGAAGGTACGAAGGAAAGTGCTGGAGGCCCTTGGCAGTTTATCGGTCTTATGCCTCTTTTTGACCCACCTAGGCATGACAGTGCCGAGACAATTAGAAGAGCTTTAAATCTTGGAGTGAATGTCAAAATGATCACAGGTGAATTCTTGGTTCTACTCAGAACTCAAGTAGTCTCATGTAAAAGTCTTTTTCTTTGCCTAATATCGAAATTTCATTCTATAGGGGATCAGTTGGCAATAGGAAAAGAGACAGGACGTCGTTTAGGAATGGGAACCAACATGTATCCTTCATCTGCTTTGCTTGGACAGAACAAGGATGAATCCATAGGTGCCTTACCCATTGATGATCTCATAGAAAAAGCTGATGGTTTTGCTGGTGTCTTCCCTGGTAAAATTTTTTTTTTCCGGAAAACTTTATCCAACCGTAGTTTAACTCAGATTATTTTAACCAAGTTAGTCTTCAAAACGGTTTTGCAGAGCATAAATATGAAATAGTGAAGCGGTTACAAGCAAGGAAGCATATATGTGGAATGACGGGTGATGGAGTAAATGATGCGCCTGCTCTTAAAAAGGCTGATATTGGTATTGCTGTTGCTGATGCAACTGACGCAGCTCGTAGTGCTTCGGATATCGTTCTTACCGAACCTGGTCTAAGCGTCATCATCAGTGCTGTCTTGACCAGCCGTGCTATCTTCCAGAGAATGAAAAATTATACCGTAAGTTTCGCATATATTCTCAGTCTCCATCACATACATATTCTCCAATGTATTTACTGTGATGGCTTTTTGTCTTCTGGACAGATCTATGCGGTTTCTATCACAATCCGTATTGTCGTAAGTTGCTATTCGAACTTTTGTTTTTCCCTACTCCTTTCTTTTCCCAAGGTTCCCATTACAACTTGATTTTCATGTGTATGGTACTCTTTGTGATTTCGTTTTCTACTTTCAGCTCGGCTTCATGCTGCTGGCTCTTATATGGAAGTTCGACTTCCCGCCCTTTATGGTTCTTATCATCGCTATCCTGAACGATGGTTCGTTCATTATTTTCACATTCTTCAATCTCTATATCAGTCTCTAGTGATTAACTCTTGTGGCTTCGACGTTGTAGGCACAATCATGACAATATCAAAAGACAGGGTGAAACCTTCCCCTCTTCCAGATAGCTGGAAACTGTCAGAGATTTTTGCAACCGGCGTTGTGTTTGGAAGTTACATGGCAATGATGACAGTTATATTCTTCTGGGCTGCATACAAAACCGACTTCTTCCCGGTATATACTCTCTCTCTATTTAATAAAGAAACCATTACTCTTGCTTAATTGTCTCCGAATTTGATTTTCAGCGAACTTTCGGAGTTTCGACACTTGAGAAAACAGCACATGATGATTTCCGGAAGCTAGCATCAGCAATATACTTACAAGTCAGCATTATAAGTCAGGCGCTTATCTTCGTGACCAGATCACGCAGTTGGTCTTACGTAGAACGTCCTGGATTGTTGCTTGTGATAGCATTTATCGTCGCACAATTGGTAAGTCTGTGCACTTCACTATCTCTGGTCAGCACTCAAGTCAAGAGTTATAAAATTTTAACCATTTGTCTTGCAAAACAGGTGGCTACTCTAATTGCAGTCTATGCTAATTGGAGCTTTGCTGCGATCGAAGGTATCGGGTGGGGATGGGCCGGAGTCATTTGGCTTTACAACATCGTGTTCTATATTCCTCTTGATATCATCAAATTCTTGATTCGTTACGCCCTTAGCGGCAGAGCTTGGGATCTTGTTATCGAACAAAGGGTACGTATCAAAAAGCACCATTGTTCTTTTCATTTCATTGGCAAGTCGCTGATTATAATTGTTGCCATGTGTGTTCCATAGATTGCGTTTACGAGGCAAAAGGATTTCGGGAAAGAAGAAAGGGAGCTACAATGGGCGCATGCACAGAGAACGTTGCATGGCTTGCAAGCACCAGATGCTAAGATGTTCCCAGAGCGAACCCATTTCAACGAGCTTTCCCAAATGGCAGAAGAAGCTAAGAGAAGAGCCGAGATCGCTAGGTAAAACAAAAACATTAGTCTCTTTTCTTGCCGTGAAGTCCCGAGTCTTTTTTTTTGTCTCATTCTCTCTTTACACGTTGATATAGGTTGCGGGAGCTTCACACACTCAAGGGTCATGTCGAATCCGTGGTGAGACTAAAAGGTCTCGACATTGAAACCATTCAACAAGCTTACACCGTCTAAGAGAATCGTTGCGAGTGCATAAGAACCGTCTTAAGTATGTATATAAGTATGAAATTCCTTAGTAGTCTTTTTGGTGTTCTTCTTCGTCGTCGTTGTAAGATTTGTTCTGTTATGATGAAAACTGATAGAAATAGAAGCAGAAACCTCAAACATGCAAAGACAAATTCTTTAGTTTGCAATACAAGTGATGTTATAATCCTTCTTTTTCTCCACAATGATAGAAAAAAAGATATGTGATATATAACTTAGTAACCAGAAAGGAAAAAAGAAAAGAGAAGCCAGAACAAGTAAATGATTACTTCATTTCTCTATAGCTTATTCCAAGAAAATCCAAGATTGAAGAAGCTGACCAAAAGCTATGTCAAGAAGCTTCCAAGAAAGATGAGAAGAAACCTATAAAATCATCATTCAGACAGTGTTCTTGTCTTGTTGTTTGATGACATCTCCATTGGTTTCATATGTTGTCTCTTCATCATCACTTCCTTTGTACCTATACCATCTTGATATCACCAAGAAGTAACCAAAGTTAACTGCTAATATTCCAGCAATCATGAAATAGAATTTATCCAATCTTCCTTTGTTCAAATCCTCAGCTAACCAATTCCCGCCCGCCGAGTTCCGCGTCGTCCTGTGAACCGTAGCAATCAAGAAGCTACCGAGGTAACTCGAGACTCCTCCGCCTACGTAAAAGATGGAACCCGCGAAACTCCTCATGTTTTCGGGAAACTGTTTGTAGTAAAATTCCATTTGTCCTATTGCACCAAATGACTCGGCTAGACCCGCGAGTACGAGCTGCGGAATCAGCCACATAGCTGACATTGAGGAGATTTCTCCCTTTCGTGGCGCCATACCGAGTGTCGGTTTAGTCAGCGCGATAGTTCTCCTCCGTTCCTCGACGAATCCTGACACTATTAAGCTCACTACCGCGAAGAAAATCCCGGTTCCAATTCTCTGTAAGAGCGTTATCCCGGTGTCTAGACCGGTTATTCTTCTTAAGGTAGGTACGAGGACACGGTCGTAGATTATGATGAAAACCGTCATTCCCGCCATCAAGAAGACAACATAGGTGGCTGCGGGAATCACAAATCCCCTCGAGCCTAAGCGACGATCGCTCTGGAGTGCTTGGAAGACGGGATACGTCATTTGTTGAGTAATGGTTAAGTAGTATATTGATGCAGCAAACCATATAGGAAGCACTCTCACAATACACTTCACTTCTTCTACTTGTTGCATTGTACAAAGCTTCCATGGATCCAAAGGCTTACCATCGGCTTCCAACTTGTCCTCGGGAGTTCTAATCGCCGCTTTATCGAGAAATCTGCCAAATAAGAACTCGGTAAGCATAAAACATCGAAAACAAAGCGAAAATATCCAAAAAGGTATGTTTTTACCTGAACTGGTCAGTGTATTTGAGTTTGGAGTTTGCGTATTTTGGCGGGTAGTAATTGTAAAGGTTAAGCCAAGGCTGTTTCGCGGGTTTTAAACCGCGTTTCTTGATTGCAGCGGTTATAACTTGACCGATACTGGCTAATGGACTACCGGAGGCTTTGATTTTCACATACAACTTATCGCCCGCAAAGAAAATCAAGCAGGCCAAGAACATTAGTACGGTCGGGATGGTTAAACCGATAGTCCAACTGACGTTAGACTGGATATAGACGACTAGCGTCAACGACAAGATCTGCGCGAAAGTGAAGGTGAAGAAATACCAATTAAAGAAACTATCAATCCCTCTTTTCCCCGATTCGCTCTTCGGGTTAAACTGATCAGCTCCAAAAGCTAAATTACACGGTCTAATCCCGCCCGCTCCCACTACAAGAAACCCGAGTCCCATCAATAGGAACGCGATCTGGCCTCCGCTTGGACCGTTACACGTGCTCGCCGCTGCTGCACATGCAGTTGGATGCAGTTGTGGCACTGCAGCAGTCAATAGTATCACAAATGAACCCTATAAAACCAAAAAGTTTAAAATTTCGCCCATTAGTTTTTTTTCGATTATAAACCGTATATGCTTGTAGAGGAAGAAATGCTTAAAAATGGATGGATCATTACGAGAAAACAGGCGATAACCGCGACGGTAAGAGTCTTGTATCGACCGAAGTAAGTGTCACACAGAAAAGCAGCAACGAAAGTTCCGAAATTGATTGTACCACTAAAGGCATTGATGAGAGTTGCAGCTGTTACACTCTTCATGTTGAAGACTGCTGTTAAATAAACCAATAGGTTTGATAGTGTTCCAATGATCCCAAGCTTCTCAAATGTCTCATTTCCTGATAACAATAACAAACAAGAACAAAGATCATAAGACTTTGATCTCAAAAACTTCTTTTTGAAGATTTTAACCATATTTGATTATAAAACTTGATATGGGTACTCAAAAAGTTCCAAACTTTGCATTTGATTGAATCAGAAACCAAACCAAGAAACAATAATCAGATTAAATCTGTGCTTCAAAACTGATTCTTGGTCAAATTCAAGATCTTCCTTTTTTGTCTTAAATAAAAGTTTGACTAAGTTAAAACTTAAGAAAACAAAAAAAAAAAGTAACAAATTTTCTTCATTTAAAAAAAAAAATAGTTTTCTGGGCTTTTCACTAACTCCATAATACTAAGTACAACAACAAAAACAGAGTTAAAGAACAGAGCAAAAGTTTTTAAAAAATTGCGTTACCAATAATAAAAGGCATGACTTTCCAGCCTCTAAAGATGACTTTCTCGTCGTTAACATCTTCTTCAACAGAATCAACCGCCGTAACAGAGCCACCGTGCACGGCGGAGGAAGGTACCGTCGAATCAACTTCGAAAGGTTTTCTCTCCATTTTGTTATGCTCAGTAATTTTGATTACTATATAAATAAAGAGTCGTTATAAAAAAAATTGTAGGTTCTTTCTTGCTGATCTTATTTTCTTTTGTTTTTAGTGATTTGTCTCAAAGACTAATGATGACTCTGTTCTTATATCTAAGAGATGTGTCTATTTATAGTGGTGAGAGATGGTGGAGATGTCGGAATCTAGACAAAATAGTAATTTGTGAATTTAGCCGTGAAAGAGAACTTTGTTACAGATTGTAATAGTGGTTTTTTTTTGTTTTTCTTTCTTCCAAAATTAATTTTTTTCTTTGAGTACAATTTTTCATTTTTTTTATAAAAAAAATGAAATGAAAATATTGAGATTCCATTATTAAGTGAGGTGGAGCCATCAAATAACACTCCTTCTTGATAACGGCACGTTCTTTTAAGCTCTCCGTCCATTTCCATTTTCAGTCAATTTGATATCCATCATCCATTTGATTATCTTATTCTCTCCTTTTTTAATTTTATTGTTTATGTAAGGTTTTTTTTTTTTTGTTTGGTCGAAATTGTTTATGTAAGGTAAATAATTTATGTTAAGAAAAAACATGATGTTGACTTCCTATGTTGTGATGATTTTGTTCTATCAATCGGACAAATCTTGGATCACCATATTAATTACAAAATCTGTAAAAATCAAGTGTTTCTTATCTTTTTTTTTCTTCATTTTCATTAACCTTTTATGTTAAAAGTCGTTCTATCAATCCAGTAGTTTTAGTGTTAAAAGTCATTCGTCGGTTTTGATCATTGACAAACGCCAGAATTTGTGTTGTTTATTTTTATAGCAAAATTTTGTACTAGCAAATTGATGAAGAGATTTCGTGGACTTCATTGATTATTTGTGTACTAAATTGTGATACAGGTTCTTGAAAAGACTATATCATACAAATGGTAAAGATGACAAAAGACGCCACATATTTTTCCAATAAATGTCAATTTAGTGGCTCGAAAAAACTCAATCGTTGATACTATTTAAGCCATTAGCTTTGTTAGATTTGAGTTTGCATTTTACGGGATAAGTTTGAATATTTTCGTTATATATTAGCAGAAATTTGCTTGCATGTTACAAGTAGATTATACTCATTTTGTTTCATTTGTTTTCTTTACAGTTATTTCATCGTTTTATTTCATCGTATGCACGCTTATATCAAAATAGAATATATATATTGATAGTTGAACAAAAAAAGAAAATAATAATATATATATATACTAGTAGAAAAATGAATAATGTTACATTTGCTTTTTTTTTATTTGTTTTTTTTTTAGAATCAAAAATGTTAAATTTGCTAAATCTTAGAACTAGAATTGTGTATAAGAAAATACAAATTCATTTATGGTGCAAAAACAACAGGACCATATCATTTACTATATGTAACGGAAGAATTGATTGACTATAGTTTTCGATGATCTAGTCAAACCGTAAAATTAACTATTTACTTTGACTATTAACAAATTGGTTATATATCTTTGTAACTGAAGGGTTTCGGATCAAAATTCAAACTAGTCTTCCATATTCTAACCATTTAAACTACTTACCATGGTTAGTCATTAATCAACCTTTTTTATTTTTGCTATAATTTCGATTTTCTATTTTTTTGGTTGTGAACCGGGAGACAAAAGCCCCCCAGGATTTTATTTAAAAAGAAATAAGACAATTACACACAAATTCGTCTTGGTCATCCGCCTCCAACAAAGAAGCTACATCTGACGGGACAACATCCAAATAATGAAAACCTACCGAAAGAGAGAATGCATAGTTTGCCTCCTTATAATTTTGATTTTCTATTGATTGATTGTTCATGTAATCAACCCCTTTTAAAAATAAAATGACTAGTACTATTCTTGTGAGAGATTTTAGTAAAATTAATCGCCAATCGGACATGACACCAATAAGGATGGGTACCATCGTTTCAACTTTCAATTTCATCAACGTGAGCTTTCCATTCAACTTTAGTCACTTTCATTTTACCTGTTTGGTCCACAATTAAATTTAAATCCTCAAGCATCTACTGTCATATTTATTTTTGCTTCTAGTTGTCAAAGAAATTCGACCGAACAGTTTATAAACCAATTGATTAGTTTTCGGATTATAGTTTTTCTATCCCACAAATTCACCTCTTACCTAAATCGACCAAAAAATTGTGTGAGTAAATCCATCTTAATGATATAGCATATTTATGGCTAACCTATTTGCCTGTTGTAAACAAAACTCGAATACTTTGACTTAATACATTTCTATAAACTTTTCTTTAAAAAGGTTAGTATGAGTAATGAATGATATGAGTTAGGTTTATGATAGATCATTTGCCTGTTGTAAACAAAACTCGAATACTTTGACTTAATACATTTCTATCAACTTTTCTTTTTAAAAGGCTAGTATGAGTAATGAATGATATGAGTTAGGTTTATGATAGATCATTTAAAGTAGTCATTATTACTTTCTCTGTTTACTTTCTCTGTTTTTGAAAGATTGATGTTGTAGATTTTACACACATATTAAGACACAATAAATATTTGTATCAACTAATTATTTATTTGTATTTATGACTTACTTTTTGTACTTTTTTCTTTTTAGTTGATTAAAAAATTATTTAATCACTTGATAAAACGTAAAAACATAAAGTAAAATGTAGAAAATCAATCTTTAAAAAACAAGAAAAAAATCCAAAACATCAATCTTTTAAAAACAGAGGGAGTATTATTTTAGTTAGGTCGTTAACCCGTTTGATTTAGTAGTGCAAGATATTTTGGTCTTCATTGTTTGGTTATGTTTGTGTCTATTTTTGCGTTTGACAGTAATATTTCTATAATTCATTTTCTTTTTAAGACCCACATTTAATTTGGACTTTTTTTTCAAATTTGTTTTTATCGTAATCCCGGTTTGATGTATAATTGAATTTTAGAATGTCCAACTTTACGGCTTAACTGTATGATTTTTTTTTGTTTTCAAGTTCTAACCTAACTAACCTAACCAAGTGATGATGTTTTCTTTTTTCTTCTTTTCGCTACTTCCTACTTGAAACTACAATATAAACCCGAACAAAATTGAATATAATATTGTTAATTCAGCATAAACATCTTCATATTTAAGTATTTTACACTTCGTTCAATACTTTGTGTGCGTGGTATCGTAGTATTATTAATATTGTTCGAGTTCAAACATGTATAATACGTGTTACTGATAACAAAAAAAAAATTAGAAGTTTGAAACAAAGTTGGTCGTGTCATTTGATCGGTTTTTATATTATTACTTTTTAATTTCTAATAATTCTTCATTTAGCTAATATTTTCAAATTAAAATAAATAAATTAGGCAACTTAAAATTATTTTCAGCAAGAAATAACTACATGTGGCTCAGATAAATGATCCAGTCTCCTAAATGCTAATTACTTCGTTGTTCCGTCTGTAATGTACCATTGAACCTATATAAGTCAATTATGTAGTAACTAGTAAGTAACCATACACATATATACATATACAAGTCAACTAGGTAGTTAGTAACCATATACATATATACACATATGTTTATTTATTACTAGTTTAGTAGAGCGGTGCACTTCATCTTTTGGAACTATACATAGAAGTCAATTTTTTCTTTTCTTAGGATGACCAATTAATACAACAAGTAATTTTAAAAAGATCTGTCTTTTTTTCAACAACTAAATCAACAATTATTGTCTTTTGTAAAACGACCGAATGGTTGACTTAATCCATTGGATTGAGACGGTTAAAAGAGTCAAACTTAGTCCGATGTTAAGTGTAGGTATCTGTGAATGTAAAATCTCGCTCAATTTAATTTATTGAATCGGATACTACATAATTGACTTATATAGGTGTATCTCCAAAGTCCCAAAGCGGACCACACATACGTCGAAATATATGTGTAAGCAACTACGCATGCGTGAAATATGAAAAGGACTACCTCAAGCTTTGAAAACTTCTCTCACTTAATGGCTCTTAATTAGTAATTAATACTATATGAATTTTTTTTTTTTTTCTTTAAATGAATGTTAAATTTTATTCACATAAAAAAACCCTATTGTTTACATAACAATGCATCATTGTTTTGAAATTAATTGAACATATAGTAGCTAAATTTATCTAATACGATTGAGTCTAACGAAGCAAAAACCACAAACTTAGACTTTCGTTATAAGTATGGTCTCCCGTGATCCAAATGGTGTTTAAGCGGTTTCGCATATCTTTGTCGATACTCCTAATAAGAGAAGTGTATGCTCTCGGTTCTTCTTTGTGGCGTCGACAAATACTCTCTCTCCAATTTTTCTTCTTCTTCTCTTTTTTTTTTCTTCTTTTCTTTTGTTATTGCCAACTTGATTTGTTTTCACACTATTATAAGTTTCACTCGCCAAGCAAAACTATTGTTTCAGATTAATGTCGTTTTGCGAAATGGTTTTATGGACGATTTCTAGGAAAATAATTGAGTTGAATAGTTTAAAATGTGAATGACGACTTTAGCTGTATACGCAACTATAATTTATATTCGTGTTGAATTATTGTTTTCAACCAAGGCTCCAACTTATTGTAGAAATTAAGAATATAATATATGCACTTGTTAATTATTGTTTTCAACCAAGGACGACGGAACAGAGCAAGACTATGAATTACGTGTCCTCACCTCTTATCGCGGAAGCTCTAGCGCTAAGAGAAGCAGTCTCTTACGCTCTAGAAAGAGATCACAAACACATGAGATTTGAGTCCGACTCATCTCAACGCCATAAATTTGGAAGAAACACTTCTAAAAACATATAATATTATTGAAGACATTAAAACAATAGCCCAAACATTTGAATGTATCTCTTTTGCATGTATCTAAACAAAAATGTAAAAGCGGACATCATAGCCAAACAAGCTCTTAGCTATTTGGACGTAGTTTCGGAAAAATATTCATGAAAATACAATCATTTTGATTTTTAAAAAAATACACTTGTTAAAAAAAACTCAATGATATTAATATTCATTTCGGTTTGAATTTATTTGTATAGTTCTTTTTTTTAACGTCTAAACTTATATTAATTTGAAGGAGAGTTATACAAACATAAATTTTATTGAGATACAACTCAATACATGGACATAAATTCAAGAAATGATTTAACAAGAGAAGTGAACATTGACGATGCTTTCCTACGGCGAGCCTTATTCGCTAACAAAATAAACCTGTTATTTTCCTTCTTCGTAATCAGTTATTTTGCCATGGTCCGTACCCACATCCGAGAAGTCTGATGACATTTCTTGAAAGGACCTCCATATCGTCCATTTCATTGCACTCTTGTTGTTGATTAGAAGACCGATGATTTTGGGATCGAAAATCCAAATGATCTCTCCAAACATTAGGAGAATTAAATTCACCATTCTATCATCTCCAAACTATCTACAAATTCTCATTTGAACATATATATCGAGACAATTGAAAGAGAATGACAATTAGATCCCAAAATAAATTAGATTAATGATTGAAAAAAAAAGAGGAAACATAATGGTAGACAAAACACCGACATCACCACCGTGATAGTTCTTAAGTCGAGAAAATTCTAATTGTTTTTTTTGTTGTCAAATCTATATAATACATTATCTTCTAACATTTAAATGTTTCGAATGACAATTTATCATACAAGTACCGAAGTACGTGCTAATCTCATTTGCATACATCATAAAATATTCTCAATATAAATAGATATTAAATGCCTGGTATGTGCAACAATCTCATTTACTAGAATTTCCGTTCCACTGAGTCAATGATACTGCCACAACAATTTTTGTTTGAACTAAAATCAATTAATATGATTTATTTTTTCTCTTAGATTGAAGAGTTACACGGTTAGAAAATTTCAATCAGTTTTTATTATTCATGATATTTTACGGCATTATATCTTCGTTTTTATAAATAAAATTAAATAAACGAAGACAATTGTTTAAACTCTGACGCGGTTACACTTACAATAATCTAAAGTGAGACCAAATTGTAAAAGCAAATTCACAAGAGTCAACCTTCAAGCTCATTACATTCACATAACTGCCCACTCCTTTTTCGTCTAGGACCATTTTCACGTGGTCAATGATGAGAAATGCGTAGATATTATCCTTGTATAATTACATATTGTGTGTTTTATTAAATAATTATTGATTACCTACATTCGGTAATCTTGATATGAACGGTGCAGTTAATCCGATTATAAATTTTCATGCCCTGCACTCTTAAAAATGTTGATTGTGCAGTTAATCCAATTATAAATTTTCATATCATACCTTTTTATTAATAAAATGAAGAATACTGAGTTTAAAAGACTATACTAGCTTTAAATCAAAATGTATCAAGAACATTAAAAAAAATTGGTTTTGGATCGGATCTTGGATATTTTCTCTATCCTAATGCATATATAAAATTATAGATATTATGTAGTTCAATAAGACATTCTAAACCTACCCCAACGAGGAAGAGATATGAAAATTGATGATCGTGACGATAAAAAAGGCAAGAAATTGGTGTCAGCTTTTTGTAAGGCACACTAAAGATCCGTTGAGTAATGTTTTAGGTGCGATTTATGATGTTAGCTTTTGATATTTTTGGTCGGTTTGGGGACGTGCATGAACTCGACCGAAGTGACTTGTCCGATGATGGTCTTGCCCACATTTTGGTACATTATCCCCAACTTCAATTATATTTTCTTCTTTTTCTTTCTGGTTTTGTGTGTTCAAATGCAATATATTCTTCTTTTTTAACAGAACATGATGAGTTAGAATGATTTTGATGTAACAATACATTACCAAACATCATTTTTGTTCTAACAAGTTTTTTTTTTGATAAAGTTTTTTTTTTTTGGTTCTAACAAGTTATGAAAGTACATACGCTAATGGAACATGCTCAAATATGTTCGAACGTAACGTTACTCTGCGGTTTGACAGAACATTTTGGATTTTTTTATAAACATTTTAATAAACTTACTTACTACAGTTCAGCTACCCAATCGGTGACGAATTTACATACAAAACACAATGGTTTGGTCTATAAATTATAGTATTTTCAATTATCTATTGTAAAATTTTGTATGCTATTGGTTTGATTAACACAATGGTTTGGTCTATTGATTTTACAAGAGAAACCATAATTTGATTTACTTTCCTAATTAAATATCACACTGACTAAAGTTACTCACTAATTTGATTTATGAAAGTGAGTTAATTGTGCTTTTAGTCAATTTTGCCATCCCTATTACTTTCACCTGCCATTTAAACACCACTATACTCTTCAGTCTTAACCACAAGCCAATGAATTTTCATTGCTAATCAATTATAGATTTCTTTAATGTTAAAGAAAACGCACTACACATTATAATGTAATAAGAAAAATTGAAAAGCAAACAGAATAAGAATACACATATGTATATGATCACGTGAATCATGTAGAAAATACATGCGCATAATTTTTAGATGTGGTTGCATTTTTTATTTTATTTTTTTGATGTGGTTGCATTTTGTCCATGCAATTTGTGTATAGTTGATTTTTTTGGGTGATTATTTATTTGTGTTTTTTTGTGTATAGTTAATTGTGTCGACGAGTATATTAATTCAGGAGCCAAATTATAATTTGGTAATTAAAAAACGGAAAATAGGAAGAGGATCGAAAAGAATCACGTTTTGGCAATACAAATGGTGTGGGACAGTGGGAGTCAAGAAGTGCGTGTCGTTCTCACCATTTCCATTGAAGCGATTCTAAGTCAAATATTCCAAAAGCGAGTGCGGTTACGATCACCCAACGCCCGACGCGTTGCGATTACCTTTTCTCCATATTTTCAATGATTTTCCCCCCTAATTTCTACATTTTTATGGTATATATAGTACTACTATATTATAAAATCTATAACGCTGTTATATATATGTAAGTAGTCAGAAAATAAATTAGTCTGTCGTTTACTTAAGATTATAACAAGTTGGCTCAGAATTTTTTATGGGTTTTTTCATTGGTTACTAATAAATGAAAATAATAGGTTTATATATGGCAAAAAGTAATAGAACATTCGACATGTGCTTCTCTGCAACTTTATATAATAAATTCGTAATTTCGATGGTACGCTTTTCAAAATCTTCCAATCAGGCGTCGATTCTTTTTTTTTTACATATAAAATTTAGGGCTGTTTGAGGCCTTTATTTGTATTTATATATAATTATGTGTCAAGTAGAAATGAGAACAAAATACATAAATGGTATTGCAACCGAAAGTACATATATGCTTTGAGATAGTGAGCCATTAAAATTTCTCAAATTAATATAAATTTTACCAAAAACGAGAATAGGTCCAATGAAATTTCCGAATAAATGCGAAAAGTAAAGTGATACTTCTCATATGCAATTTGGAAGGGAAGTGTGGAATTTATAGTAAACACCAAAGACTGGTTCTAATGAAAAGAGATGCGTCAAAGTTAGCTATGTCGATTATGGTTGATTCCGGAGCACAAATACAACGTTCTTAATTTGTTTATTTGACAAAAAAAGAAATATATTTATTTTTAGTAATTAAATTAGGGTTCTTTAAAGAAATAACGTTGTATTTGTTTATTTGACAAAAAAAGGAAATTAAATTTGGGTTCCTTTATCAATTTATTTTAGTTGACAAAAAAAGAAAGAGCGTTAAGATTGAACTAAATTAGGGTTCCTTTAACTATGCTTGCTCGTGAGAAACGCTTTTTGGAAGCAAGTATTATTTGGTTTTCAAGCCCCAAATTTCAAATTACTTAATATAAATGTTTTCAAATTTTTTGTTTCTTGTTTTAGTCAAGATTTATATGTTTTGATGGGTAACATTAGAGAATCACGGAAAAAAAATATCAAATAAAATAACAGAAGCACTCGATGAATGAGGAACTATTTAATATAAATTCCTTCCACAACTAGGAATTGTTCGTTAGTGTTGCGCAATCACGAAATTGATGGGTGAAACTGTGAATCCAGAAAAAGTTATGGTTAACACATTCGGATTCGTGAACAAGTGAAAAACTATATATTAGTTTTTAGATTACAATATTTACCGATTTCACATGTACATGTGTGTGTGTGTGTGTGATGTGAAATTTCTTATCTAATGCATGCTAAATCATACCAGCTCATACATATGTCATATAACCAAACAAAACACCCCAAAAATTAATCCATACTTTTTAGCTAAGTCCATTATGATCAGGTCTAGTCGGGTCAAAGAAGACTCCTAATTAATACCTAAGGCTTTAAGATCTCCAAGAGAATTTCTTGACAATGAAGTTGGCGTCTAGAGATAATGTTGAGACCAAAAGAGTAGACTGGTCCATATCTTGATTGATACTCTTGTGTGTATGAAAGTGCCACTAAAGATATATACGGCCCCAACTACAAATGATGAGTGGAACTGTGGAAGTTGGAGTTGTATCGTCAATGACAAGTTTTTTAAAATGGGAATTTTCTTTTTCGTATATTACTTCGATAAATTGGTCCTTGTAAAGAAACAAGACTTGAAAACCTATGTTTGGTTTGGTTATTTAGTTTAGTATACATGAGGAAGGTGCCAAACAAAAGTATGGAAGTTGTATTAAGTTGGGCTCGGACCGGGTTCGGTTTTGCGTGGTATGGTTAATGTGAATTAACTCATAGAATGGAGTTGAATCAGTTGATATATCGATGTATACGGTTTTGAATTGATCATATGGTTTGATTTGATTAAAGGTAACTAGAGTTGGATGAAACCTCCTACGGTAAATTTGTGTGTTTCTAATCATACTAATACAACACGAAAAATGCATAGGACATTTTTTTAATTCGTGGTGTTTCAGTTTTTAAAAAGACTTTAGACCAGAGATTAAGATGTTGGAAAATCCATATTTTTTTAACTATCATTAGTAAAAAACATAAACTATATAACTAGAATACCTCATTTTTGTGGATTTTGAAAAAAAAAAAAAAACAATTTATGTATTTGGTCAAAATAAAATTATTTTTGAAATATCTTAAACTCATGCATATTTGACCATATCTAAGAAAATCGACTTTACTTGTATATTATGGGTCCGATTGGTAACCTAGCTTTTTAAAAATCTGGAACGGTAAGCTTGAGCGGTAAGCTTTATAGCATAGTGCAAAACTGTATAGATAAAGATTTGAGATAAAGTTGTATAAATAAAGATTAGTGTAATAGTGTTGGTAAAATTTTTGATAAAGTTTTCGTGATTGGTACAATCTAAAGCAGTACAAATTAAAAAGTAGAATAAATATTATAAAGATTATAAAGATTTTCACCAATATAACCCTATACTCACATTTCAAAACAATAAAAATCTACGGTTTAGTTGCCAACGAAAGTCCCATGAGACTTAGATCAGTCTCGGAACAAAAGTTAAGAGAAGATGAATATCAAAATATGGATAAAGGGGAGATACAATTCTATTCTGAATTTTACAGCATTGCTTGAGACAGATAATACAACAACCGCTATCTTTTTTTTTTTTTATCAACCAAACAACAACTATTCTTTTATAGGTTTCTTTTGTTCGCTTTGTTAATCTCTTAATGATTTATTTACTTTACACATTGTGCATTCACACTTCTATTGATGGAATTATTAATTTGATTCGAAAACATGTTATTAGTACGTTAGTCGCCATTTCGTAATAAGCGAGTCGATAATATTCTATCGTTTAATGGTGAATATGGTGAAAACGGTTTGTCGAAGCTTTTTGTAAGATGAAAAGCGGTTAAAGCGATACATGTGTTATACAAGTATCACACAAGTATTAAGAGGTAAATCTTTATGGGATTTTTTTTGTCTAGAAATGTTTTTATATGTAATCTAGCCGAATTACGAAGGCAGATACCCCGAATCATAGCCCGAAAGATGTGCAAGTCTTCATGGTTTAATCAAATAAATATTTCATTATTTGTCAGTGCGGTTATATTAGGGCATGTCACCTGTGTATTAGAGACTTTATGAATAAGTGTCTAAAAACTTTTTAGAATTAAATATATTAAATTTAGGACATTTGAGTGTTTAAAACAAGAAAAAAATCTAACACTGGATCTTTTTCTGGTTTTAGACACTCAAGTGTCCTAGATTTAATATATTTAATTCTAAAAAGTTTTAGATATTTATTCATAAAGTCTCCAATGCACATGCCCTTAATCATCCATATATTTCTCAAAAACACTGAATTTCTTTCGTTACTACACTAAAAAAGATTGTTATGGCCGGACCAAACTATACCACTCTTTGAAACGGTTGGTGTGGTTGTATCGCATAATCCATTAAAAATCTTACACCTGAAATTATTCTATGCCACATTGATTACTATTTATATTATGTTTAAAAAAAAGGAAAAAAGATTACTACTAATATTAGTATTAAAAGTGCCCTGGTTTAGTAATAAAAAACAAACCAAACGACCATGTTCTTGATTTGATTCCTGAAGTGATGGATGATGATGATCTGTTTCATTTACGGAATCACTTCATTCATCTTTCACCTTTAAAGGTTTTAAAAAAATTAATTCCATTTTACAGTCGAAAAGATCGTTTTAATATGTTTTCTTTTTCTTTTTCTTTTAGAAAAGATCGTTTTAATATGTTTTCGCTTTCAATTATTATTAGAATAAAAGAGCTTATCACGCTGGTATTTTCATTTCCTATAAATGTTCTGATTCTTACTCTGTATTGGCCTTCTGAAAAATCAAGTACCAGGGAACTTCATCATTTTCACTTATCTTATTTATACTTCTCTTTTGGTTTTTTCTTTTGATTAAGTATCAGGGAACACAAATAAATTTTCGATAAAGATTAAGCCACATTTTATATATAAAAAAAAGATAAAGCCACATCTCGAGTTATAATTAGAGCATTTCCAACATATCTATATTTCTTCCCTAAAAATAGAAATAGAAATAACAATCCCCTAATTTCTCTCCAACCCATCTTTATTTTCATCTCTAAAATAGAGATCTTTACATTTTTCTCTATAATTGGAGATAGAAATAGAGATTTTTTTTGTTTTATTCAAAATATCTCTATTATAAGGGAAAAAATAGATAATCTCTAAAATAGAGGAGTACGTTAGAGTGAAAATATGAGAATGCTATATTTTTCTCTATTTTAGAGAAAAATATGGAGATTTACATTGGAGATGGTCTCATAAGAATGATATTGCATATATAGTGCCTACTCCATTAAATTTGGTTTAAAATCTCTATGCTTCGTTGGAATGGTCCCCATTTGAAGCAGAACAAATTCTTATAATTACTATAATTATTGTTAGGGGTGGCAAAAATACCCATAACCAAAAAACCGAACCGAACCGAAAATACCGGAACCGAATCCGAACCGATTTAAAAAAAATAGTCAATGGATCTTATGTGCTTAGAACCGAAAAATCAAAACCGAACCCGAACCGAACCGAAAATCTACGGGTAACCGAAATATCTGAAAACATAAATTAAGAATTTATGTTTTATTTAAGATTTTGTGTTTTGGTCCTAACATACTTTGTGTTTTATTTATGCAAATAGACTTTGTGTTTCATTGTGTGTTCCATTTGGTGTTTCATAAAGGACTTTAGACTCAAAACACTTTACATATAATGTTTTTCTTTTTTCTTTTTAATTCGGCACTTGATTTGTATATGTTTCAATTCGATTATTCAATTAATAACCGAAACCGAACCGAAACTGAGTCAATTTGGTTCTAATATAGACTTCTAAATGTGAAACCGAACCAAAACCGAAGTGAAACCGAACCGAACCGACCCATAACTCATTTGGTTCTATATAGACTCATTCTAGCTAGAACCGAAACCGAACCGAAGAACCGAATCTCCACCCCTAATTATTGTAACATCCCAAACCGAAAATGTGCTTTTCAGTAAGGGTGTTGATCAACACCACAGGGGAGTGTCGATCGACACCATACGTTTTTGACCGATTGGTTTAGAATTTTAATTGCGGTTTATTACGGTTTGGGAAAAGGAAAACCCTAAACTCGTACTTATAATGAGCAGTCGTGTTTGGCCGTGGGAAGGACAAGAAAATCATGAGAAAGAGAGAGTTTTGGAGAATCCTTAGTGTTGAGTGAGTTTTGGTGATTGAGGATTGTTATTCTCGAGATTTTAGGGGCGTAGGATCATCGTTCTTCGTAGCCGTGCCCTTTTCAACGAATTTTCGGTCTTGTGGGAGTCTGATTTTCGTGTTCTTCGCTGGTTTCATCCGTTTATCCCTTTTTAATCCATAAGCGAGGTGAATGCGTGATGGCGGTTACGGAAATAGTTTGTTAGGAGATTGAATGGTTGATTTGTGATGTTTATGATTGTTTTCCCGGTGTTTTCCGTGTGATATATTGTAGCTTTGTTGTGATAAGTCTCGTACGATGAAACGGGACCGAGTCTCGTGAGGATTCGACTTGGTCTAGGTTTCTGCGAAGAGTGTCGATCGACACCTAGTGGTAGTGTCGATCGACACCCCATTTTATGATCGTGAGGTTTGGTTCTGGAATTGGAGTGTCGATCGCCACCACATGTTGATTTGTGAAATTTTGTTTAATTGTTGAATGATGTTTGTTCGCGTATTATTTGACAAGTTATTTCACTATTTGTAATCAGTAGGCGGGATGACCGCTTCACTGAGTATTTATGATAATACTCACGCAACTCTGTTTTTCCCTTTTGAGTTGCATGTAAAAGAAAAGTGTGGTCGCGGAATCGAGGCGTAAGGAGGATGATAGGGTTTATGTTGTTGTTTAGTCTAGCGAACCGTTTGTTAGGTTGCTAGTTCAGCTTATTCCTGAATTTGGATGTTTGAATTATTTTGGATATTTGATTATATATTTCATGGAGTTATTGGTTGTTTATCTGGATTATTGATTTATTGTTTTCCGCAGTAAAAATTATTAGGTTTTTTTTAAAAAAAGCCTGGTTGTTTCAATTATTGTCCATCAAATCGATTAGGCAAACGAAAAACTTGTTTAATTATTCACAATGAAACGATAGAGACATTTTAGAAATGCGTAAACACTTTCACGTGTAAGCACTTTCAAAGGTTCAAAATAACTGAGCATTAACATCAACGAGCAAATATAATAATTTTGATCTTTGAACTCGTTTTTCAAGTTTTGTTGCTTTAGTATATAGTTTTGAATTTGTTCCAATTGAAAATGTGGTCTTTGTTATGTCAACAAAATGTGGTGTAGAAAATGTGATTTAACATAGAGTATCTCGTACTTGTGTGACAGAAATAACGTATCTATATCTTGTACTTGTTAGAAGCATGCATAACCGATATTTTGTTCTTTAATTTTGAATATATCACTTATGTGAATGTCAAAACAAAGCATAGGAAAACGGTATTTACAATCTCTATCTTATCTTATCTTATATATAAAAGAGAAGCCGGTCGACGAGAACTCGACACGTAAGCGAAATTATAACTCACGAGATCATGACATGTGTTGCTAAAACTTAAATTTAATTAAAACAAATTAAAAAGTAAAAATAGAAAACTTCTAATAGTTCAAACTAATAAAAAAAAGGAAAATTCATAATAGTTAACAATTAACTAAAAAAAAAGAAAATTTTAACAATTTAACCGAATTATGGGAGAAAAATATAGTAGTCCAAACTAATTATAAAAATATAATATAGAAAATAGAGAGATCATAAACCGTAAAAAATAGAGAGATCATAAACCGTAAGCTGGGTTGAGAGTTCTTCGACTCGGTCAACGACATCGTCGTGGAGCTTGTGGACACGTTCATCAACCCATGTCCCGTCCGGCCTGCGGTGGGTCTTCTCCCAAACCTCTGGCATCGTTGCGGGAACTCTTTTTTCTACGGCCTAACAATGAAAACATATTAGAAGTTAAGATTTTTGTGACCGTAAAAATTGAAAGTAAAAAAATTAATAACTTACAATGTCAACAGCATGCTGAGCATAAGAAATCTGTCCCGAACAGTGTTTTGAAGGCTGGTCAGTACCGCCAACCTTCGTCAATCGAGCAGACGAGCACTGGGTAGACCTCTCCTGAGTTGTCTCCAACTGCCAGAAGGCGACAAAGCCAGCCCAAATATTGGGATCGAAGAAAGATGGCATACATACCTTCGGATCCGGATTCTTTGGCCACTTCTTCTTCCACCGTCATATTTGGTCGTTGAGACGGTTCTTCGCTTTCTCCTCAAATTCCTCACGAACTAAACCATTAATCGCGGGGTCCCAATAGTATTTTTGCTGCAAATTGTCATAAATTAGAACATAAGTTAGAAAATAACAAAATTGAATAAATAAATAAAAGTTAAAAAAAATATAAAAAAAATTACCGCGAATTGTTTGTACCACCGATCCTTGATCTCCTGGGTAACATACTTCCAACTCGTGTGGCACATCTTGAAATCCCGCTCTACGATATTTCTAACATCCTTTCCGACCGAATTTTTACAAAACCTAAAAAAATATATAAAAAGCATATAATGTGTAAATATATTAATAATTATTAAACAAAATTAAATTAAAACTATGTAAAAAAAATTACTTACCACACAGCGTTGCCGGTAGGGTCACGTTCTAAATGGGGAAGAACCTGCCGTCTGGGACTAACGAGAAGCTGCCCCAAGGTCATGTCATCCCATGAAGGAACTGGTCCAGGGTTTGCCTCGGGAGGTGGCGTCGGCTGTGACTCAGGAATCCTGGAACCAGAGGGGGAAGCAGAGGCCTGCGCGGGATGTGTACGCTGTCCTGGTCGTGAATGGCCTCTACCACGACCAGCACCGGACTGTAAGAACTGGCTATACTCGTTCTTTTCCATCTAAATAAATTTGATAATTTTTGAAATTAGTAATTGCATATTAAAATAATATGTAATCTAATATTGATTTTAACAATTTTAATGATAACATTAAATTAACCTAATCAACAATATTAAACATCAAAATAATTTAACAAAATTTGTAAATTAACAATTTTAACTATTATAATATCAATATTAGTTAATCCTCAATTCTCAAGTACAATTCCATTCCTAATTAATTAATTAATTATTCCTAACCATTCTCCTATAAACCACAATTAACTAATAAATTATATACGAAAGAAAAATTTAAAATTCATAAAAGAAAATTTTTTTTTAGAGATTTACCTTATAAGGTCGGGAATGATTTGGAAGGTCGAGGGATCGGGAATGATTTGGAAGGTCGAGGGAACTTTTGTTAGAGAGAGAAACATTTTTTGTAGAGAGAGAAGAGAGATATGAGGAATGAGCGAGGGATTGGAGTTGCATATATAGGGAAAACTATCCCTCGCAATTCCGTCGCAATTCGGTCGCAAAGTGGGCCAAATATTTCACCCAATTCATGTTTGCCGCCCACAACTTTTCGTTTCCCGCGCAGGTAGCGTCGCAAATGCCTCGCAAATATTATAAAACCGTCACAAATGCCTCGCAAAGTGTAAATCCCAAGGTGAATGTACGATCAATTAATAGAGTTGACCGTAATTATGGTCGCAAAAGTGTAGCAAAATTAGCAACGGATTTGCGACGAAATCATCGCAAATACCTCGCAAACAAACAATTGCTATGCATTTGCGACGTGTTCGTCGCAAATCCCACGCAAATGAGGTTTAGGGTATACTTAGGAGTTTGGATGTTTTAGACCAAAATTACGATTCATAAAAGGTAAATATACACTTGTTTAGGTCCTTAGTGCATGTATGAAGCAAAGTTAGTCTACTAATTGAAGTTTTTCGTAAAATCGGCAAAAATGATAGATTGATCATATTCTTAGTATAAGTACATGTTTGTGATACTTCGTTATATATATGTTTCTCGATAATGTTTTGATAAGTTTTATTTGAATAATTATAGAGGGATTGTTATTTATTAGACGACTCATACATTTATAGTCGAAGAAGAGCCAATTTAAACGGTATAAATAATGTATTGGTTAGAGTTTAGGGTATAGGCATTTGCTACGTGTTTGCGAGGGATTCGTCGCAAATGATCAAACTTAGCGACGAATTTGCGACGAATTCCTCGCAAACACGTAGCAAATTCCTATACCCTAAACCTTTGTGTATTTGAACCACAAATGCTATGTAACTCAAGGGAAATATAAACCGGGAAGCGAGGACGAGATAATTTTATATAAATAATGTATTGGTTAGAGTTTAGGGTATAGGCATTTGCTACGTGTTTGCGAGGGATTCGTCGCAAATGCGTCGCAAATGATCAAACTTAGTGACGAATTTGCGACGAATCCCTCGCAAAAACGTAGCAAATTCCTATACCCTAAACCTTTGTGTTTTTTACTTATTCTTATTACTTGGAATAAGTAATTTGATGCAAATAATTCGATCAATCAATTAGGGCCTCTATGATATGTTTTTATATTTTGAAGAAGAGCCAATTTAAACGATATAAATAATGTATTGGTTAGAGTTTAGGGTATAGGCATTTGCTACGTGTTTGCAAGAGGTTCGTCGCAAATGCGTCGCAAATCTGAACATTTGCGTCGATTTTGCGACGACTTCGTCGCAAAAACGTAGCAAATTCCTATACCCTAAACCTTAGTGTTTTTTACTTATTCTTATTACTTGGACATTGATGCAAATAATTTTATATATCAATTAGGGCCTCTATGATATGTTTTTATATTCGAAGAAGAGCCAATTTAAACGATATAAATAATGTATTGGTTAGATTTTAGGGTATAGGAATTTGCTACGTTTTTGCGAGGGCTTCGTCGCAAATCCGTCGCAATTCTGATCATTTGCGACGAATCCCTCGCAAAAACGTAGCAAATGCTTATATATCTTGTTTAAAAAATATTTTTTCTACACCACACTCGAAAATACATACTTAATATATACACATAATTAATATTAAATTTATTAATCTTCTTCATCATGATCAGAAACATAACGTTATACTCCGTCATCTTCGTCATCATCGTCGTCCTCATCTTCCTCTTCGTCTTCATCAAACTCATCTTCGTTTCTTTCTGAATCCTCGAATATCACATCAAGACCACTATGAAGTGGGTCAATTCTTGTCAAATCGGTGGTTACCTCTGTAGGGATCGAAACTTCTTCGGTTCTTGCAGGTTGTACTGGGGGCTGATCATCATCAGCATCAGCTGCTAACCCCCCGACAATTCGACCCCTTGGGTTAACTTTAATCACGGATAGCCAATCTTGATCCCGTCGTCCACGAGTACGAGGGTAAGGAATGAAGACTACTTGCTCTACTTGGGATACTAAAACAAATGGCTCAAACTTGTCAGTGTAGCTCCTATTTCCTTTTACATCAACAACTCCAAATTTGCTGGTTCTAACCCCGAGACCATTGGATGGATCAAACCAATCACAACGAAATAATACACTTTTCAAGTTCAACACACCAGCATACTCAATCTCAATGATTTCTTTCAAAATACCATAGAAGTTTGTATCGCCCGGGACATGAATACCATAATTTGCAGTGGCTTTATTTTGTCCATGTTGAAATGTGTGAAAAATAAAGCCGCGAGTACAATACATCTTACTCGTTTTTATGCTTGCAATGGGCCCCAAAACAAACTCATGTACCCATAAAGGCCAACTTTGTCGAGATTTCTTCGCCACCTATTGTCAAATTGAAATAATTAGTATATATATAAGTAATACTAATATAACTCATGCATGGTTCTTACCTTCTCCCGCATCCAGCCAGCAAAATCACGTTTTAGGTAAAATTGAACTTCTTCATCATTTAGTTCAGGAAATGCTTCTCGTATTTGGCCTTCTAACATTCTGTACACCCGTTAATTAGTTGTATATATATTCTCAATTAATATATATACATATATATATACCTCTCATATGGCTGAAAGTAGTTACAATTTAGCATTATATACGTATGGGCAGCTTGCATATGCTTGAAATCACACCACGTTGATTCCTTCACTTTTCCACCCATCCGACCTACATCACAGAAAACATCTGGTACACCCTCCAAGTGATATGTTCGGCCAACATCACCATCGTCGTATCGTCCACGACGGGTTTTCTTAGTTTTCACGGTTTGGCTAAAGTAGTAAGTAGAGAAGTTCTTAGTTTTCACGGTTTGGCTAAAGTAGTAAGTAGAGAAGTTTGATGTCTCCTCTGTCAAACTTCCAGCAATGATTGATCCCTCTACTCTTGCGAGATTTTTCGCCTTCATCTTCAAATGTTTGAAGAACCTTTCGAAGGGGTACATCCATCGAAATTGGACTGGACCACCCAAATCTAACTCATGTGGTAAGTGTACAACCAAATGTTCTATCACATCAAAAAAGGAAGGTGGAAATATCTTCTCTAAGTTGCAAATAGTGAGTGGAATGTCTGAATTCAACTTCGAGATTTTGTCCTTCATTAAGGTTCTAGCACATATGTCTCTGAAAAATGCTCCAATACCTAAAACGCCAATCCGGACCGGAGTAAGTTAATTAATACAGTTACAAAATACATGTATATATATATTAATAACCATAGATAAACGTAACACCTGCAATTGCCTCGTGTACATCCTGCGGTAAAAGCTCTTGAAAGGAAAAAGGGAGTAGTCGCTGCATGAACACATGACAATCATGGCTCTTCATCCCAGAAAATTTCCCCCTTGCTCAACACACCTTGAAAAAGTTGACACGTAGCCATCTGGGAACTTCACCCACTCCTTAACCCAATTTATCAAAGCATTCTTCACAGCAGGTGATAGTCGGAAACTGGGAATAGGTGCCCTACCATCTCCTGTTAGATGCAACTCAGGCCTTATGCATAAAGCCGCGAGATCCAGACGAGATTTCCGATTGTCTTTTGTTTTCCCTGCAACATTCAACAATGTGTGTATAATATTCTCAAAGAAATTTTTCTCCACATGCATGACATCCAAGTTGTGCCTCAGCAGATGCTCCTTCCAGTAAGGCAATTCCCAAAATATACTTTTCTTATTCCAGTTATGGTATACTCCATACCCAACATGCATATTTGCTGGATTACTTTGCCAATTACCTCCAACTTTTACAGTTTCTTCCGCACCATATCCATACATTTGTTCTTCCAACTCCTCACCTGAGAGGTAAACCAAGGGGGAGGTTTTAACAACTCGATTTCGAAATAACATCCTATTCTTTCTATAAGGATGATCCCTTGGAAGAAAACGACGATGGCAGTCAAACCAGCAAGCTTTCCCTCCTGCTGACAATTGAAATGATTCGGTCTTATCTAAACAATAAAGACATGATAACTTTCCGTGCGTTGTCCATCCAGATAGCATACCATACGCCGGAAAGTCGCTTATCGTCCACATGAGGACAACCTTCATGTTGAAGTTCTTACGGCTCGACGAATCAAATGTGCGTACACCAACATGCCACAACTGCTTTAGTTCCTGGATAAGAGGTTGTAGGAAGACATCAAGTGATCTTTTTGGATGCTTTGGCCCTGGAACCAAAATGCTGAGAAATAAAAATTCTCGATGCATACACATTTCCGGTGGGAGATTATATGGCTTCACTATAACTGGCCACAACGAATATTGTCTACCAGACATCCCAAAAGGACTAAACCCATCAATGCAAAGACCCAAATACACATTTCTATGTTCTACAGCAAAGTCTGGATGTACCGTGTGAAAGTGTTTCCACGCCTTTGCATCTGATGGATGGGCGACCACCCCTTCCTCACAATCCTGTTCTGCGTGCCACCTCATTGCCCCTGATGTCTGCTCTGATTGATATAATCGCTTCAGCCTATCTGTTATTGGAAGGTACCACATACGCTTGAATGGGACTTTGGTGCGACCACTAGTCTTCTTATATCTTGGATGAGAGCAAAAACAACATTCCTGCAGCTGAGCATCATCTTTCCAAAAAATCATACAATTATCAATGCAGACATCAATCATCTCAGACGGTAATCCAAGACTTGCTACCAATCTTTGTATCTCATAGTAACTCTCTGCAGAGTTATTACCCTCTGGCAAATACTCTTTAAACAATTCACCCCATTTATCCATGCAATTTCACTAAGGTTATCTTCGCTTTTAATTGTCATCATCCTAGATGCTAACGACAATTTTGAAAGCCCTTCTCTACATCCTTCGTAGATAGGTTCGTTAGCAGCATCTAACATATCATAAAAAATTTTAGCACTCGGGTTTGGTTCTTCAAAAGTATTATCACTAAACAAAGCAGTAGTTTCTTGAAATGCATCATTGACCATATCATTAAACCTATTCCCATCTGTATTTCCATATGCAGATTCATTAAAATTATCATGACCATACTGATAATTACTATCCTCATAATTATTATCACCTTCTACATTCCCACGATAACTCGTACTTGAACTACCCGGAACATTGACAACAAAATCCTCCCCATGCGAAAACCAAACATAGTAGTTAGGTAAAAACCCCCTCGTAAATAAATGTTTCCAAACAGTTCGTGTATCATGTGGAGCAAAGTTTTTGCATTTAACACAAGGACATAAAATTTTCGCGTTACCGTCGTTGGTATATCCTGCGACAGCCCCTTGGTTGTTTATCGCCTGGGTCAAAAACTGGTCAAGCCCTTCTCTAAATTCTCTAGACACTTCGCCAGTTTCTGGATCTTTGCGGTTGTACATCCATGCTCGAACCACGTAGACCTCATGAAGCGAAGACATCTTCGATTAATTATCAAATTAATTTTTCTTTTTAAGAAATCTTAGAAAAAAAAAATTTCTCCTCGGATTGTTTTTAGATTATGATTGGAATGTTTGTTATGAATTCGTTCATCACACATTTGAGGTTTTTATAGAAAATTGGTTTGTTTTGCTACTAATTTGCGACATTTTTGCTTCTATTTTGCGACACGTTTGCGACTAAAAATATTGCACCCATAGACAGGTAAGCATCATAAACACGTGTTGTAATAAATTCGTCGCCAAATGGTAGCAAATTTTATTTCGTCGCAAAACAGACGCTAAATAATCGCTATTATTACAAAATATCTTACCACGCAAAATCCTCGCAATATTTGCGACGTTTTTGCGTCATCACCTCATAGTCGCCGCAATATCGTCGCAAAAACATTAAATTTGCGACGGTTTTGCTACGGTATTTTCCCACGCAAATTTGCGATGATTTTGCGTCGTATTGCTAAATGTCGTCGCTAATTGGTCGCAAATATTTCGCAAATTTGCGACGTTTTCAACCCTCGCAAATTTCCGTCGCAAAAGGCCCTGTTTTCTTGTAGTGAATGTAACTGAAAACAAAAAAAAACAAATGAAAAAAACTGAATTAAGAAATAATATGAAAAATGATAGAAGTCCATAATTTGAAAAAACATTTTGCCTCCTTGACATGAATCAAAGTCATTCTTGCCTACGTTCTTCGGGAAATATGGTAGGTTCTTTTTCAGTTTCACCATTATCCTCTACATAGATCAAACAAATATTATAAACAATAAACGAAATTTAGTATATGATTTTGCAGGTTTGAAAAATAAAAAAATATTTACCTTCATAAGCTTCAAATCCACGCTTTTAGCTTCGACTACATATTAATGCTTGAACATTTTTGGGAAGAAGACAACTTCTGTATTTATTTCAAATTTGAGCTCCAATACTAAAAGACGACTACAAAGCTATTGTAATGATATGAATACTAAGAAGATCAGAAGCCATATAAGCTAGTTCTCCAAAACGTTCAGAATTATCTTTCCAATATTTTTTTTATATATATAAACTTAAAACTATGTATATAAAAATTGGTTGGTAACCCATTAACCGGTGGGTTTTTATGGGTTTTACCCGCTAAACCCGTCATGGGTTAACCCATGAAACCCATTTTTTAGATTTACATTATTGGACCCATACCCATCCCATGGTGGGATGGGTTGGGTCAGACCCGTGGGTTTTGACCCATTCTGACAGCTCTAATCTCATCTTAGAATTTTGTTTCAGGAAATATCGCGTAATTTATATATTTAAAAGTCCTCTGAAAGAATCTTTTCTTCCTCTGGCGTAAAACTTTAAAATACTTCCAACTTGTACAAGTAACGGAATACTGAATTGCATGTCGTTGTTACTGTCAATAACTTTAGGTTAACGCATTTCTAAAATGCCGTTTTACATATGTTGGAAAATGGATAATAACGAATATTTGAGATAAAAACAATTACGACTAAAGGGGGTGGTGGTAGAACAATTCTTGGGTTCACCCCTAGGGGTGAACCTAACTCATTCACCCCTTTTTAGTTAGCCAATAATAATTTGACATATGTCTCTTAATTAAACAAATCATTAAAAAGTCAAAATTAAATCAAATGTGGGGACCACAATATATTGTCTTACCGTAAGTTACTATTTTTTTTTTTGTAAAAACTTAAAAGTTAATTAAAAACTTAATAAATTAATAAAATCTGAATTTTAAAATCATTTATCCAAAATAAATTATAAACCCCAAAGTTATATCCTAATTTGGGGGTTTAGGGTTAATCCAAAGAAATTCTTAAATCTCAAACTCAAACCCTAAATCCCAAAACTATACCCTAATTTGGGAATAGTTAACCCAAACCTAAAAATTTTAACTACAAAATTGATTTTCAATGGATATGTAGTTTAAATTTTTGGGTTTGGGTTAACAATTCTCAAATTAGGGTATAGTTTTGGAGTTTAGGGTTTGAGTTTGAGGTCTAGAATTTATTTTGGGTTAATTATTCACAAATTAGGGTATAGCTTTTGAGGTTTAGGGTTTAGAATGTATTTTTGGTTAACTAATTAATCTTTGTTGACTTATGTTTCAATTGGTTAAAGTTAATCATTTCAAAAGATGAAACTTTCGTATGTATTTACTAAAATTTTAGGGTTAAAGACTTTAGATTTATTTAACTCATTTTTCTAAGCTAATAATAATTCCAAGCTTTTACGGAAACAAAATCAAACTGTGGTCTCCACATTAAAATTTAGTTTTGATTTTTTTTTAATGATTTAATTAAATAATGAAATTAGATTATATGGATGATTTTGATTGGCTAATAAAATAGGGTGAATGAGAATGGTTCACCCGTAGGGGTGAACCCAAGAATTGTTCGTGGTGGTAGTAGTAGCAACTGCGAGGTCCAGTCAAAATCATTTGGCAAACTAAGTTATCGTAACGAATTATTATATATCAGTTTCTTATATATATTTATATACTTTAACAAAAAAAAAATATATATATATTTATATATATGCGTAATGCGTTTCAAATTATTTAAATTCCGAGATATTTTTGCCAAAGAATAAAATAATATAAGAAAAAGATAGGATCACGAATAAGTATGGTAAGTTCTGAACCCATTAGTTCCGAGTGGAGAATTTTTATTGATGATAATAAAAATAAAAAATAAAATTCAAATCAAAACTATAGTCCAATTTTTTCCTTTCTAGAAGTATACGTAAATAAGGAATTGTAAAGTTTTTTTGTTTGGTACGAATTATAACCAGTGGCAAAGCTAGATTACGACGACCAGGGGTAAATGTTCCGGATGAAATTTTTTAGTGTTTTTGTAAAGAATTTTAATAATGCACCTATTGATAATTTTGATTTATAAAAGGACTAGTATTATACCCGGTGCATAGCACCGGGATTTTGAATGTTTCTCACAATTGCTTTTCCTTGAGAAATAAAATCAACGGAACCAACATATTTTTTATGGCAAATAAATTTGCTACGTAAAATTATTTAGTGTATAATAATATTGATTTGCGATATGGTCTAGTTACACATATTGTAATAGGACGACAAAAAAATAATACATATTGTAATACATGGTCTAGTTGTTTATGACCTCCTCACTATTAATAAAAGATTTATTAGTCATAAATATACACTTGTAATATGATTGATGATTTGTAGTGATTTTTGTTGTTTTTCTATAAGCATAAATGTAATCCTTTATTTCATATAATCTTATTTATATAAATGCATTTAAAAAAAAAAAGAAACCTAGAACTACACAATATAGTCTGAATACATTATAGAGAAAATAAAAACTTGACATATGATTTCTTGTATTTGACAACTCTAAGATTGAAAAAACGCCTCCATAAGTGATTCTTTATTTATTAATGAGAAATAAAGTTACACTTTTTTGTTATCGAAGTAGACGATGGTGGTCTATATACACATGCTAACTTGAAAGCTCTTTTGGCAGTTTGAACAAATCATTAGTTAGATGTTGTTTCCATGGCCCAATTCTTTGACACACCATGAGTTGCTGCTATAAACTGCAAAAAGAGAGAAAGAGTGGGATTAAATCAACTATTACACAATCATTATAATAATACATGATCACTGCACTTTACGAATATAATCGTCAGAGATGCTACCAACGATTGACCATAAAAATATTTGTGTGGCTATTATTAGACTTGTTTTGTTACGTCCGTAAAACTCAAAACCCATACTTGCTTCGTAAGTCTCTCTAGCATGGAAATATAAATGAAATATAAACCACATGTTTTACATAGAGGTGTTGTTGTAACTTGGGGAAAACAATGGATATAGAAAAGCAATATAAAACTGTAGTGAAGAATCATACCTTTTTGCTTCTACTGTTTCCCCTTCTAATATTAACCACTCAAACACTAATTTCGTCTTCTTGAATTCTCTAACCGTATGTGTGTATCTAATACCGCTCCTTCCGATCTCATGACCTTAGAGTCCTCCAAAAAAAAAACCTAATTCGAAGAAGAATATGAACTAAAAAGATACAGATCATCAAAACACGAAGATTAAAACAGGGAATTCGAAAGAGAGAACAATGATTTACCGATCCTCGCAGAGAACCGTCCGATCCATAACCATCCTCCAAGGAATTACAGATCCTCGCCGTTGCTTCGCAGTCGCACCCTTTCTTTCGCTTTCGCTTCGTGGCAAGATCTGAAACAATCTGCTTTCACTCCTCCACCTTCATTCATTGGATAATTCAAAAAATCAATCACTGAAGAGAATTAAAGAGATAGAATTATTAAAAAAGGAGAAATAAAAATCGAGATGGAGAGAGATAGATAGATACAGATTTTGATAAGATTCACGGTTTGGAGATGTTGTGTCAACGTGATTTGAAGATGGTGATTTGAAGAACCAAAAGTATAGATAAATTGAGATAGTGTGTTAAAGAGAATAAAAAGGAAAACGTAAAAAGTTGCAGAATAAGAATGAGAAAAGAAGAACGTTGGAGAAAGAAGTTGTTTTACTTCTGACATACACATGGTAATTTGAAGATGGTTAGTGGTGAAGATGGGGAAGTTGAGAACGAGATCGTGGTTTTTTATTTTTTCAGCGACGATCGTGGGTTTTTTAGTTTTAGGTTAGAAAGAGGGATAATTTTTTTTATTAAAACATAACGAAAGAAAAGAAAAGTATTTAAAAAAAATAGGAAGACACGTGTCACTTAGAGAATTGATTTAATGACTTATGATTTAGTAAGTTAGGGATTGTATAGATTTGTATAGTTTTACCCCGGATAAAATAAATTCTAGATTCACCACCGATTATAACCTCTTTAAAGTTTGATCTCTTGCAAGAAAAAGGATTCGAAATAACTCATACAACGAATCACTAGATTAGAAACCATTTGGTGGGAGTTTTTATAATTTATTATAGATACAGTAAATTATGGTATCAATGATTTGTATACCAAAATAGAGTTTGGTTATGGTCAATTTGAGTCAAATGTTTTTTATTTAATATAAACTAGAATTTTCTCGCGCTGCGCGCGAGTATTTCTCTTACAATGTATTATATTTAGAAATAAATAGTTTGATAAAATAACTAATATTCTAAAATCAAAAATACTAATTGGCTTGAAATGAATTAGTTTTTTTCTCTTATCTAAATTACGTGAACATGAAAATGATTCTTAACCATTTTGGAATATGATAATTACTATTTGAAAGTATATATGTTTGTTTAAAACTTTTTTTGATTACTATGACTTTTTCTTTGTAACGTTAATAATATGAAACTATTGTTTGAATAAAAAGCTTAGTTATTTAAAATTAAAATACAAAGTACTTGCAAGATTAAAAAATGCATCTATTTTTCACACATTGATTTTGCAATTCCTCTTGTATTGTTTCCAACATATTAACTGCAATTACATCACATGAGGAATATACATCATTTACAAAATAAATTAGCACTTTTATTTTCTCTTCTTGTTATAGTTACATGTAAATTAGCTTTTGGGTTAAAATTAATCTTTCAATTTTTAAGCATATACTATTTTCTATAAATATTTATAAGTTGTTTCTTAAAAAATTAGTTTCTCTTATTTTCTTTTGCACTTCAGTTATGTATACTTGTCTTTTTGTTATGGGAGAATTAGATTTTATTTGAAGATATTTATTTACTATGAATTTTCTTTAGATTTGAACTTAATTTTTTTAAACTAAAAATACAAAAGGTTACAAATGCATATATTATGTGAGACATCAAACTTTGAAATTATTGTCCCTAAGATATTAATTGCACTAACATCATCACATGATATATATTATATCAATTATTTAATAGTTTAGAACTATAATTTTCTCCTCCTCTTATTAATTTTAACCCAAAAGCTAATTTCAATGTATATCAATCATTTAATACACATTAAAATTTTCTTAAAATCATAACACAAAATAATATAGAAAATTTCATCTTGTATGGTTTTCAAAATATTAATTGTACTTGGACCACATGATATATATTATATCATATACTTAATATATATATATATTTTTTTGAGAACCAAAATATACTTAATAGTTTAGGATTGTTATTATCTCCACTCTTAATAATTATGTTTAAATTTTCCTTTTGGGTTAAAATAAAATCCACACATAATAATATTTATTTTGTTAAAATTATATTGTTCATTCTGAAATATTTACAATTTGTTTTTCGTATTCTCTTTTTGACGTTAGTATAATTGACATAATCCTCTTTTCGTTATTTTATTTGATATAGTCTCTTCTTATGAATTTTGATAGTTTCTCATATTCTATTTTCACATTTGTTATGTATAATTACAATAATTGGCTTAAGTATACCTAAATTTAATTTTTTTCTCTTTATTAGATGTAATAGCTATCAACCTATATTTTGCTTTAGGGAATTAGTCATAGATCAATTGTTTGTTTAATAACTTTTCAAATTCTTTAAATTTATATTAGTATAAACAAATTTATTTAACTTATCTAATTTTTAATAACTATATATATTAAGTTAACGTTCAGATTTTAAGTTCAAGCTATAATATGGATAATGACTTTTTAAATTCTTTTCGTAATGTTATAATCAAATGAATTAAATTTAGAATTATAAAATAAAATAGGATTTAATAGTGATGTGGATGATGATGGGGCTTAAGGAGAAGAGAGCAAAGCTAACTTTATATATAGATATGAATCTAACCGAATATTTACATTTCGCAACTTTATTTGGTACCTCGATTTTCGTAATCCGTTTTGGCTCCATGACTGTTTCTTTTTCCATTTTTTTTTATTAAACCGAATAATCCGATTCATGAGTATTCCAGTTCTACCAATGACTTTCTGGTCGGATAATAAAATGGGCTTTCGTAATGCCATTAAAATAAAAATAAACGGCCTTTGGTATTAACACAGGCCCAAATTTTAAGTCAAATTGGAAAGCCCAAATATCTTACACAAAACATCCAATTTTTTTTTTTGCCAACTCCAACTTGTTATATCGTGTATTCACAATTTAATATCTTTTTTTACATTTTTTTTTTTTTACTTCTCTTTTTTTACATCTTTATTTGAATGAATTTAAAAATTTGGATGCGAATAAAATTATAATGATTTCTTCATTGGTGTTTTGATTGGCGATACAAGCAATAAAACATCGAATTTGTTACTAATCATTTTGTTTTTTGTTTTTTTGCCAATTCCACGTAATTAGTCTTGGGTAGTGTGAAATAAAATCGTCTTTTTTCATACACGTGCTCTTCCCTTTGTTAACAAGGATAAACCTTGTGCACCTCCATTATTCTTTTTTTTTTGTTATCCTTTAAATTAATGTATGGGCCCAAATTACACCAACAATAAACACAAATTTCGAAATGTTTTTATTTGTGAAACGTTACATAATATCTTGACTAAATTTGAAAGTTGTATACAGTAGAGAAAAAACCGGACCATTTCAAATTTCAAAATTCAAATTTCGAAAAAAACAAATCGGCGCGTCAGATATTTAGGGAATTAATAGGGAATACAAAACACACTGAGCAATAATAAAAACCCACTCACTCACTTTTTCTTCGTCTTCATTTCAGAAAACCCTAGTACTCTCTCTCTCTCTCCTTCCTCCAGATCTCGAAATCGAAAAAACCCTAAATCTCGTCTCTGTTCCACTCTTTTCAACCGAAGATGCGTGAGATCCTTCACATCCAGGGTGGTCAATGCGGTAACCAAATCGGTGCCAAGTTCTGGGAAGTTGTCTGCGCCGAGCACGGCATAGATCCAACCGGTAGGTACGTCGGAGACTCAGATCTGCAACTCGAACGCATCAACGTGTACTACAATGAAGCGAGTTGTGGTAGATTCGTTCCTCGTGCCGTGCTCATGGATCTGGAGCCAGGAACCATGGATAGTCTCAGATCTGGACCGTACGGTCAAACTTTCCGTCCTGATAACTTCGTTTTCGGTCAATCCGGTGCTGGTAACAACTGGGCTAAGGGACATTACACTGAAGGAGCTGAGCTAATCGATTCGGTACTCGATGTTGTTCGTAAGGAGGCTGAGAACTGTGACTGCCTTCAAGGTAATATTATCTTCTTCTTCTAGATCTATTCGATTTTTGAGTTGGTTTATTGCTTTTATGGAGTTTTGAGTAGTGTGATTTGTGTTTTTTCAGGGTTTCAGGTTTGTCATTCTTTGGGAGGAGGTACTGGATCTGGTATGGGAACGCTTCTGATTTCCAAGATCCGTGAAGAGTACCCGGATCGGATGATGCTTACGTTCTCCGTTTTCCCTTCCCCTAAGGTTTCTGATACTGTTGTTGAGCCTTACAACGCCACTCTTTCGGTTCATCAGCTTGTTGAGAATGCAGATGAGTGTATGGTTCTTGATAACGAAGCCTTGTACGATATCTGCTTCAGGACTCTCAAACTCACTACTCCTAGCTGTAAGATCCATTATCTTATTCGCAAATGTTTAGATCTATACCTAAAAATGCTTTATGTATTCTCTGTGTATCCACACTGAATCCTGAATCTGCTATTCTTGTATCTTATTGGAGCAATACATTTTGGTTAAGTGTGATGTGTATATCTAGGATCTCTTATGCATAATACTTGTATGGAAGAACATGCTTATGATTGTGGAAATGTACTCTTCCCTGTGCTGTGTTTTGTTGCCTGTTGATTTACATTGCTCTCACACCACAATGAATCTTTAAGCTGCAATTCTCTTTGTTGTGTTAAATAACATGATTATCTATGAATTTGCAAGTGTATACTGTGTGCTCTGTAATATAGTAATTTCTGCAAGTTTTATTGACGCTCTCATGTTAGCATGTTGCTGTCTGTGTTCATGGCTCACATACTTGGTTCATTCTTTATATGCAGTTGGTGATTTGAACCACTTGATATCTGCCACTATGTCTGGTGTGACTTGCTGTTTGAGGTTCCCTGGTCAGCTCAACTCCGACCTGCGTAAGCTAGCTGTGAATCTGATCCCATTCCCTCGTCTTCACTTCTTCATGGTGGGTTTTGCTCCTCTCACATCAAGAGGTTCACAGCAGTACCGATCCCTCACTGTCCCTGAACTCACTCAGCAAATGTGGGACTCAAAGAACATGATGTGTGCTGCTGACCCAAGACACGGACGCTACCTCACAGCCTCTGCAATGTTCCGTGGTAAGATGAGCACAAAGGAAGTTGACGAGCAGATGCTCAACGTGCAGAACAAGAACTCGTCTTACTTCGTCGAGTGGATCCCCAACAACGTGAAGTCAACTGTTTGTGACATCCCACCTACTGGTCTTAAGATGGCTTCGACTTTCATCGGTAACTCAACCTCAATCCAAGAGATGTTTAGGCGTGTGAGTGAGCAGTTCACGGCTATGTTCAGGAGGAAGGCTTTCTTGCATTGGTACACTGGTGAGGGAATGGACGAGATGGAGTTCACAGAAGCTGAGAGTAACATGAATGATTTGGTCTCGGAGTATCAACAGTACCAGGATGCTACCGCGGATGAGGAAGGCGAGTACGAGGACGAGGAAGAAGGTGAGTACCAACAGGAGGAAGAGTACTGAGAGAGTCATTTAGCTAAACTATCCCCTTTTAAATCAATTTAGTCGTTTGCTACTTAAAAAAAAAAAAAACAAATGTAAACCTCAACTTCCAGTTGCAGGTTTGTTTATGCTTGTATTGCCTTAATTTGGTTGCTTTTAGACTTGTGGTTTCTTGTTTTACCTACTTTTTTTCGTAAACTCATTTCGGTATCTTCATGATTAGTACTCTTAAATTTGCCTGTGAAGTGACTTTGTTCTTGGTTTGTCTCTAAACTTCGTTTTCTATCAGTAGTCTTACTCCAAAATCAAATTCAACTTCCTTCTAAAATATTATCAAATCAAAATTTCGGTGCGATTAAAATCCTCAATGTCATATTTTCAACTTCCTCAGTGTCATATTAGTGATTTGCTAAACTTAGGTGCAATTAAAATAAAGTTTTCCGGAAAATAGCGTATATGATTAATTTGATTATGATGTTAAATATTTTATGTGGAAGTTTTATGACGACGTTAGTGTAATATACTCTGAAGATTTTTGGTCAGACTATACACAATTGTGTCAATGCAGATATCTCAGACAAAGTAAACACAAAACGACACAGTTTCAGACTTTCAGATAGTACTCTCACTCGCTCACTCGTCTCGAAGACAATCTATTAATGCCACTCGCTCTCATTGACTGACACGTGTAATTTCAGCCGTAATCGGCAGCGAGTACGTATGGAAACTATACTCGCGCGTGTGTGAATGTTTTTTTAGGCACAGAGATTTTTTGAATTATATGTCTCCTCGCAACGGGACTCTCTCTCCAAGAATACAGATTTTGAAAAATGTCTCTCTTTCACATAGCTCGAAAAGAAGAGGGAAAGAAAAAGATAAATAATTAAAATAAAAATAATTCTTTTTAGGAAAAACAAAAGTAAAAAAATTTTCATCATGATGAGTCTTCCTCACAAACCCAATCACTACTACTAATCTCTCTCCTTCTCCGTTTGGGGATAAAAAAAATCTCATCTTTCTTCTCCTTCGAATCGAATCTTGAAAAGTTATTTCTTGCGAATCGGTTGATTCATGGAAATGGGTAGTTCGAATTGGGTTTACTCTTTAGTTTCTTTAGCTACCCTTTTCGTTTCTTGCTCTTTTGCTCTCACTCTTGATGGTTAGTACTGAGAAATTTCTAACCTTTCCTCCAAAAATTGGATTTTTTTTTTTTTTTTGGTTCTAATCGGATTTTGATGTTGTAGGGTATGCTCTGTTGGAGTTGAAAAGTGGATTGAATGATACAAGGAACTCTCTAGAGAACTGGAAAGATTCAGATCAGTCTCCTTGTTCGTGGACTGGTGTTTCTTGTAATCCTCAAGATCAGAGAGTTGTTTCTATGTAAGAATGCTTTTTGTGTTTCTTCTTTCAATCTTTTGATTCTGTCTTTAATCTGATTTTGTATTTTGTTGTTGTGGGGATTATGCAGAAACTTACCTTATATGCAATTAGGAGGGATAATATCTCCTAGCATTGGAAAACTTACTAGACTGCAGAGACTGTGAGTGATAGATTTGGTTTTTATGATAAATTTTGTGTCATTAAGTAGTTTTGTTGGTTAAGTAGTTTGATTTAATCCAAATTTTTGTTGGGAATTATGTAGAGCACTTCATCAGAATAGCTTACATGGGCCAATTCCTAATGAAATCACCAATTGCACTGAGCTCAGAGCTATGTAAGTCCCTTAAAATCTTTGTAATTAAGCAATTAAGCCATGAACATTAATGTATGTGATTAACATGATTTCAGGTATTTGAGAGGTAATTATCTCCAAGGCGGAATTCCACAGAATATCGGCAACCTTACATTTCTTACTATATTGTAAGATTCAAACAACTGTATTGTTTTTACTTTCTCACTTATTTCATTTGTTGTTGTTGTTGTGAGGTTTGATACTAACTGAGGATGTTTGAGAAATTTTCAGGGATCTATCAAGCAATACATTGAAGGGTGCTATTCCTACTTCAATTAGTCAGTTGACACGTTTACGCTCCTTGTAAGTACTTACTGAGGATGTAAATGTGGAAGATTTGTCTCTTTATATAATGTGGTTGTTCTTCAACTCTTCAGGAATATGTCTTCCAACTTTCTCTCTGGGGAGATCCCAGATATCGGAGTTCTCAGCAGATTCGGGGCTGAATCGTAACATTTCCTCTTCTACAAAACTTATGTGTTAATGCTAGACTAGTATGTTATTTTCTGACTATGCATTTGTGTCTCTATGGTTAGATTCTCTGGTAATTTGGATTTATGCGGCCGACAAATTCACAAGCCATGTAGATCATCAATGGGTTTTCCTGTTGTTCTTCCTCATGCAGAGAGTAATGATGAATCAGGTAAAGATCTTATTATTTACGCCTCGAGTCATCCTTTGGCTAAATTTTCTGATTTTTGATCACAGATACTCCAAAGCGATCATCGCGCTTGATTAAAGGAATTTTGATAGGAGCAATGTCTACAATGGCTCTTGCATTCATTGTCATCTTTGTCTTCTTATGGGTTTGGATGCTCTCAAAGAAAGAAAGAGTAGTAAAGAAGTACACAGAAGTCAAGAAACAAAAGGAACCATCCGAAACGAGTAAAAAGCTTATTACTTTCCATGGAGATCTTCCGTATTCCTCGACTGAGCTGATCGAGAAGCTAGAGTCTCTTGACGAGGAAGACATTGTTGGTTCAGGAGGATTTGGTACGGTTTATCGAATGGTAATGAACGATCTTGGTACTTTTGCGGTCAAGAAGATAGATAGGAGTCGAGAAGGATCAGACCGAGTTTTTGAGCGAGAAGTAGAGATTTTAGGTAGTGTCAAACACATCAATCTAGTGAACCTACGCGGATACTGCCGCTTACCAACTTCAAGACTTCTCATTTACGATTATCTAACCGTGGGAAGCTTAGACGATCTTCTCCATGGTAAAAATGCGTTTCCACGTATCTTATTATTCATTTTGCTCTGCGATGCATATTAATCCTTTTTCGGTTTCTTTATTTTTCAAGAACGAGCTCAAGAAGACGGTTTGTTGAATTGGAACGCTCGGCTGAAAATAGCGTTAGGTTCCGCGAGGGGTCTAGCGTATCTGCATCATGATTGTAGTCCGAAAATAGTTCACCGTGACATAAAATCGAGTAATATTCTACTTAATGATAAACTAGAACCTCGAGTTTCAGACTTTGGCCTCGCAAAGCTTCTTGTTGACGAAGATGCTCATGTTACCACCGTAGTAGCTGGCACATTCGGTTATCTTGCTCCAGGTTCTGTTCTCTGCTTAACTTCTTTGATGCAATTTAGACTATAAATTACCAAAGTTGCTAACTTTTTCAGGAATTTTGGACAGTAATTTCTAAAGTTTCTAACTTTTTGATGAATCTTGGATAGTATTGTCTAAAGTTTCTTACTCTTTGTTGAATCTTGAAAAGTAATTTCTAACGTTTCCAACTTTATCATGAATCTTGGATAGTATTTTCTAAAGTTGCTTACTTTATGATGAATCTTGGACAGTAGTTTCTAAGGTTTCCAACTTTGTGATAAATCTTGGACAGTGATTTCTAAAGTTTCTAAGTTTGTGAGGAATCTTGGATATTATTGTCTAAAGTTTCTAACTTTGTGATGAATCTTGGAAACAGAGTATCTGCAGAACGGTAGAGCTACGGAGAAATCTGATGTGTACAGCTTTGGAGTTCTTCTTCTTGAGCTAGTTACCGGAAAGAGACCAACAGATTCGACATTCGTTAAGAGAGGCTTAAACGTCGTCGGATGGGTAAGAAAAAAACTTAGATTTTTCCTCTGTTTTTGACTTCCTAAAGTTCGGTTTCTAATCGAATGTTCTTTCTCTTTCAGATGAATACTTTGTTGAAAGAGAATCGACTAGAGGATGTTATGGACAAGAGATGCGCCGATGTAGACGAAGACTCTGTTGAGGCATTGATCGAGATAGCAGCGAGGTGTACGGATGCTAACCCGGAGGAAAGGCCGGCTATGAATCAGGTGGTTCAGTTGCTTGAGCAAGAAATAATGTCCCCTTCTTCGGGTATCGATTACTACGATGATTCTCATTCCGATTACTGTTAGCGGTTATGCGCGGCTGAGAATAACTTTCGCTCTTTGTTTTCTTCTATGAATTTTGAATTGAGGGATGGTTTGTAAAGTAAGAATTGAAGGTGTTTGTAAGATGATTGAGGTGCATTGTTCTTGTGCACTTATGTGGAACTAAATGATCATCTATTCAGATTTTGAGGCTTAACAGGCAAAATCTTAATGGGGAAAACCGGTTTTCGGGTATCATACCGGACTTTTCTGCTCTGACTTCACTGAATTTGTTCAATGTGAGCGGAAATCAGCTTACGGGTATTGTACCGTCGTCCACTTTAACCGGGTTGACATCTCTTTCTGATTTGGATTTGGGCAATAATCCTCTTCAAGGACCAACCTCAAGCTTTAAGGCTAAAAGCGTTACCCTTGATATGATAGGGCTCAATAGTTTCCGCTTAGATGTTCCAGGTACTCCTTGTGATCCTGGTGTTAACGCTCTACTTTCAATCGTTGAAGAATTTGGTTATCCGGTGGTATTTGCGGAGTGCTTTACTTTCAATCTCTCTCATAACAAATAACAACCTTACCAGTTTCATACCAAGAGTGCTCCCTGAATTGAGCAACTTGAAAACCCTAGATGTTTCGTATAATCATCATTTGGAGGGTCGATTTCTGCATTTTAAGCCAAATGTTTTTGACGCGAGCAGGGATCCTGGCATAGGAAACCATGTCCCTCAACCTGCTTTTGGTTCCCTTGGTTTGTCTTCCCAGAACAATGCTGGGAAAATTGTGGCTTCTGTTATTGGTGCTACTGTGTTGGTTTTACTTATTATCGGATTTGATGTTTTCTTGTGCTTCAAGAGAAAGAAGCAATACCATAAGATGCATCCTCAACTGGTAGGGAATCCAAGTGTTGATGGAAGTAAATGTGGACTCGGGCATGTGGTATTGTGATCTCAATACTGGTTTCATACTTTCATAAGATCGAAGTTGTCAAGTCTTAACATATAATAATTTGATGAAGTCTTTAACTTGATAATTTCAACTCTGTGATTTGGGTTACTACATGACCCCAAAAACGAATACAAACATAGAAACCAAGAACAAATGGTTAAACTTTGTTCAGGCCGTGGAGGATTTTCGATAGAAGCAAGCTCCAATAGCATTGATCGAATCATCGCTGGATCTTCCAATATATCCTACCATCTTCAGCTTCAACATGTATTTCTTGCTATTATTTAACCGCAAACTCAACCTAAAAATAAAACCAATTACAATTAAATAAGCAAAACAAAAGCAAAAGATAAGCAAAATAAAAGCAAAACATAAGCAAAACAAAGAATGTTAGAGTGTTTTAGATGTTTATGTGATAATCAATCAACATAATGTGTTTGGTGCATATGAAAACATCCGAACGTAATGTTTCTTAGCCATGCATTTATACGTACCGAAGAAAATAATCAGAGATAAACAAATAGTCATAAACCAAAAAATGTTATACATCTTCTTGGTCATTCGTAGAATTTCGAATTTCTCGTCTCGGATGTATTGGATTCTCAGATACCATATGCATGTACTGTTTTTCCACGGTCAACTTCCTCACACGCCATTGTCGAAAGAAGACCCACTAATTCCACCTATAGTTGGTAACACGATCTGTGACTTCAGGTTTCCTTTCTTCAGAGTCACATACGTCAATCCGAAGCGAGCTCCTAAAGTGTTGACTCAGTCTCCCGATGATCCTAGAAACCCCACGAGTCGCTTCGCCTTTCCTTCTTGAGACTCCAACAAAAATGGAGTGGTACTTAGTGTGGAACAACCAAATTGCTTCGAAGTTTTCCCGTAAGATGTGACGAATGAGAAGCCACACACAAAACTTGTATTAAGTTTTGTGTCGAAGCCGTGGAATCCGTTGATTGCGGTGATGAAGTCGTCCGGAGATGCAATCTCAAAATCCTCCTAGAAAACAAAGGGATAAAGGTCAATTTTAAATTGAAGTAACATATGCAACATGTGATAGTTAACTTTTAATACCTTCACACATTCCGAATTTCTGTTTCCGTGATCTCAAACATGAAACTCATCGTTTGCAACGTATCGAACCTTGAGACCACTCACACCTATCACGTTCGTGAATATCGTCACTTTGTTCATGTCGTGAAACACACCATCGTCGAATGGATTTCCGATGGTAGAAGCACCGAAAGGTCTCAACGTCTCGCCTCTAGCTTGCTACAAAATTCAAATAGAAAAGTGAAGTAAGCATATGGGTAAAACTACATAAATAAAGGAGAAAAGGCATAATTTTATCCTCTTTTTCATATGGATGTGTGATTAGATCTATGAATTCAATAACCTTTATGGATCAACAAATGAGAGTCTAACTTTAGCTTGTTATGTATGTCCCCGTAAAAAGATTTCTATTCATAACTGTAAAAATGTTCATAGAAAACTAAATGATATACTTTCTTAAACTTCAGTTCTCAATGAAATCACCTCAAAACATAATTAAGACTCTAAATCAATTAAGACTTATTTCTATTTCTAAGGAGAACCTTTGAATACTAATTGACTAAACTAAGAGTAAACCAAATAAGTGACCCGAACAAAAAGTGAAAAACCTTTCTTGATATTACTCACTACAATTGAAAACATCTAATGGAAGAGAAATTCAACGGGGCTCAAAATCTCTAGTTAAAGTTCTAAAAAATAATGCATTTTTTTCCAGCAAATCAAGGTTTTTTACCTCAAAGTGGAATCTCAAGGGGGTTTTCTCCTTGAAGATTAAGCTAGCCTTGTCAATTAATATAACATTTGTAAAATTCCCGATTTTATCAATCAATGAAAAGTCGTTGAAAGTGAGATATTAGAAAAAAAATAAGAACATGAATTTAGAGCTTTCATCGAGTAGTCGAATGCATCACCATTTACATATAGACTTTATAAAGGACTCTAGGTTTTATTGGGTAGTTTTAGAAGAACAAAACTATAATTTAGGATGAAATTTCTTTACCAGATAATAACATTCTAGCCTTATTCTTGACGTGTGTTGCTCAAAAATGTTTTGGACAGTCTGTGCACATATTTTTCATATCCAAGGTGGCACACGTTTATTGTCTTGTCCCAATTATTTTTGAATTTATGCTTTTTCCATAGTTCCAATCAAATTATATTAGTTAATAGAAATTTCATAATGAATGTATAGCAGTGGAATTTCTTGGTCGGTCTCTAGTAGGTGATGATAGTGTTTTTTTTTGTGTGTGTTCATTTCCTGATAATTTCACACACGAAGATCCATCGAGGCTATTTTGTTGTCATCACTCAATCTCTCACTTTATGTTTTATTTTTTGGGAAGTAGAAGATGACAATCCAAATCAAGCTCCTAAGGTATTGATACATTCAACAGATGCTCAAAAGAATCTCGTAATTTTTTCCACGTTTCTTCCATGAGACTCCAATACAAATGCATTGATGTTTAGTGTTGAGAGGCTTGACACAAAACATATATATTAAGTTTTCTCTTGAAGTTGTGTGCTCAACTTCAAAATCAACCAATAAGACAGAGGAACAAAATAAAACAGAGTCAAATGCTAATTTCAATCGAACATATACAAACATGCTATTCAACTTTTAATACTTTCGCATATACATAGTTTATGTTTCCGCGTTCTCGAATATGAAATTTATCTTTTGCAGCAATATCGGACCATGAGACCAGTTTCACCTATCTTGTCTTTGTACACCATGATTGTCCTCACACCATTAAAAGCATTATCGTCGAATAGGTATGAGTACAATTATAAAAAATGATTATACAAAGAGAAAAAAACATAACTTTATCACCACAAAACTTCATGAATCCATGATTTAATTTATGAAAATGAGTTTTGATGAGGGAGAAGGATAAAAATACCAAAATTATTTTCTATTTCCAAGGAGGCTATAATTAGGGAACAGAGGTTGGTGGAATTTTGATATTGCATAGGATTAATGCAAAATAAATCAGAAAAATCTAGCAAATCACAATTTCCCTTGATATTATTCTACAAGATTAACTCCAAATCTATCAACAAAAATGTTAGTCTTATTAGTGACACAAAAGTGTAAAAAACATTTACCGTAATAAAAAAGACAAACAACAACAGAATAATTAAAAAAAAAAGAGAGATAAATAGTTGTATTGTTTCCCAATACCACTATTTTTTAGTTTGTGTAATTGATAACCAGCAGAATGTTATACTCAACTGCGATCAAGAATACCAATTAATTCATTAATCTGTGGTTTCATTGTAAATTATTTGTTGTTGTTGATTCCACCATACTCCTTTGCTATTTAAAAAAAACTTTTATGTCTCATTATAATACTTTTTTGAATTTTCAGCAGGTTTAATATTTTTGAAATATCAAATAAGATCGTAGAAGAAACAAAATCTGAGATTTGATTTTTTTATAAAAAATTTAAATGTGTTAGACTTGTAATTATTTATTTCTGTGGTTTTTAATATTATCCTCTAAATAATAAATTGACCTTTCGAGTAATAGAAGAGACCGAGTGCCATCTGCAAGCCCCATCCACCCCTTAAAAGGCCAAAGCTTTTTTGCTCTATACACACTTGTCTTTCTATCTACACGGACATAGCTATTAAATCATTCCTCTAATAATTTATTTATTTGTTATTCTTCTAATATAAATTTAAAATTTTGTACATACTTAAACTCTACAGCATACACGATATACATAACAATATATATGTCTCGTAAAGCAACTGATATATAACATCATTTTACACCTATATATCTACACGAAACCATTGATATATAAAAAAAACTTAAGTCTTTTGCGTCTAATTTTTAATCTACGTAATGGTACTTGAAAGAATGGTTTTCACTAGATTCATTTGGACTACTTGAGATTCACATAACGGCTATAGATTTTAGAAATTAATCTTAGCTATGATTTAGGAACTTCCGGTTATATAAAGAATGATTACTAACTCTTTCTAAAAAAACAATGATTACTAATTAAGAGAAAACCTAATTCTTTTTTGATGAATTAGTTGCAAATTGTACTATAGTATTATACTACTATTGATGGATTCTCTAGAAACCATGACGGTGAATTCAACAATATTTTTAATATATAATGAAAATAATTAAAAGGCAACTGGCAGCATAATACATAATTTGATCAAATTTAACAATTTTCATAATTTAAACCATACAAAAAAATTACGAGTTTCTAACTTTTTGATGAAAAATTTCGTGATAATTATATTAGCATAATTTTCTATATATTTAAAAAACCTTCATATTTCTATTGCTAGTAGAATAGATTTGAGTATAGATATAACGTATATGCCAATCTACTATTCTACATATATTGCACATAATTGCGTTTGTAAATCACTTGTCTCTCTTCTATTGGTTAGTACCATGTTAAGTTTTCTATACATCTAACTCAATACCAATCGACAATTAGTAAAGAGATCCAAATCCCTTATATATTGTTTAATATCATTTCCAACTTCCGATGTGGGACAATTGTCCCTAATACGCCCCCTCGAGATGATGGTTTTTTGGCCGTTAATCTCGGAATGTTTGGGCAAGGATCGATAGACCATTTTCGGTTCATATCGATTATGGATCGGGTTAGATTTTGTAGATCGTGGGCTCTGATACCATGTTAAGTTTCCTAGGCATCCAACTCAATACCAATTGATAATTAGTGGAAAAGCTCAAGTCTTTATATATTGTTTAATATCATTTCCAATGTGGGACGATTGTCCTAATAAAGAGGACAGAGACGAGTATTTTTAGACTTCGGTAAGATATTTACATCAAAATCCCACTTTTGTGTAGTCTTATCTTTATTGCTCCACCTCAAGAAACCATATTGTCATGGCTTCGGTTCCGGTGAAACCAGTACCTCCAGTTAGCTCATATCTTCTTCGCCGGAACGTCACCGTAACGGCATCTTCAAAATCTTTGCCAATGCTCGGTTCGAACCGGCATTTTCTTGAAAATTCTGCGTATAGTAGATGTTTTGGATCATTGAGGAAAATGAGGAATCCGGCGTCTTTGAGCCGCCGTGGTTATACGGTGGTTGCATCAGCGGGAAACTTGGCGGCGCCGTCGTGGGAGTCATGGAAGCCAGATAAGACAGCGGCGTCGACGACTTTGTTGTTGAGTGACGTCATTTGGCCTGCAGCTGGTTAGTTATCAAACGAAATTATTTACTAGTTACTAAATAAGATCACAATTTTATTTTATTTTAGATGAAAAGTTTTACTAATGTTTTTTCCTAAATTGACGAACATTTGGTTCTAAATCAGAAGAAGTACTACAAGTGGCGATTAGGGTATAAAAGTCGGAAATTTTTTTTTCTGAAAAGAGGTTCACACGTAAAAATGAAAATATAAAATTAAGATATTTAGTGGACGATATTGATTTCTGACTGACTAAAAGATAAGGAGAGAGAGAGAGAGATTATGCGTCTCTTCCTAAGGCCAAATGGTCAGGTATATGAACTTACCGTTCGAGTTTGACCAATCTATCGAATCTATCTTGAAATAGTATTTGTCTAAAATAGGTAAATGATTTTTCACGCCAAATGTGAAGAAATTCGTGTTAAAAGTTTTAACTAAATTCAACTTGTTGGCAAATCTCAAAGTTTTTTTTACTATGATATATACATTTGTAAAGATCAAGTAAATCGTTAATTAAAAAGCAATAGGAATTATAAGTATTTGAATCCTATAGATTTGGATTTTTAGTCAAACCCTATGCAGATAGAAAGCCTTATTTAAAGGTTATAGCTGACTTTGTCCAATAACGAAATCATATTCATATGTATGTGTCAGCTAGAATTTAATACCCATCTCGGATTTAATTTCAACAAGAATCCAATTGTGTGGGACTCCTCGTTTTATTCTTTTTACAATCTTAAGTTTGATTAATCAAATTAAAAAATTCGATAAAATTTAGAAAGGTTAATGTCACTAGCCGTAAAATTTACTATACTAAAAAAATCACAAAATTTGACTCTTTATTAATCTTGTTTGTGAATAGGAGCGTTTGCGGCTATGGCAATATTTGGAAGAATGGATCAATTGTTATCTCCAAGGGGGATTTCAATGTCAGTTGCACCACTTGGTGCTGTCTCCGCCATTCTTTTCACTACTCCTTCTGCTCCTGCTGCTCGGGTAAATTCTTAAACCGTTTTTTCGTATTTAAGCGATCCAATATAAGCGGTTGAACATCAACGCTTAATTATACCGCTTAAATATTTTTTTTCTGTTCAATGCAAACCGCAAACACCAAAACAAGTTGTTAGGATTTGAATGGTCTGCAAACAAGAAGAATTATATAGTAAAAAAGTATGAGTAGTTGTTAAAGGAAATATGTTTCCACTAAGGTTTCACATCCATTAATTAGTTGAAGATTGTTTTTAATTTTGTTCTCGTGCTTTCGCTTATCTTTAGAATAAAGCGATCCACTATTTTGTCTTTCTTGATTGGTGAAAATAACGAAGACAATATTTTCCAACTAGTTGAGCCATTACGTCACGTGTTAAAATAGGAAAGAGATACTATGACATCATTTAAAAATAGATACTTTAAATGCTAGTTAATACTTTTGTCTTTACATTATCAAGTTAATTAATTAATTGAGCATTGTCTTTTTTTGTGTTTTCTTATATTTTATTTTTCAGAAATACAATATGTTTTTAGCTCAAATAGGTTGTGCTGCAATAGGAGTGGTAGCATTCTCAATCTTTGGACCGGGCTGGCTCGCCCGAAGCGTGGCTCTTGCCGCTTCCATCGCTTTCATGGTCTTTGCTCGTGCCAATCACCCTCCTGGTAAAGTTTTATACGTCTTTGTTTTCGAAAAAAGGGTTTTTAACTTGGATAAAATCAGAAAAGCTTTTTGAACTCTTTTTCAAATTTAATGGAGCCATCCCATACATAAATAATCAAACCAAAATGACGTAATTTAAAATACAATCTAATTCTTAGCCCAAATGAAAAAAAACCAAAGCCCATAAAGAAACCAAACACTGACAACGTGAATTATTATCTGACCCCCCAATGTTTAGGTTGACTAATGATATTACCTGGAACTTTTAGCCTCCACAGAAACGTCCTCTTCATATTACTTTCACAATTATTATTTTTATCTCTCTCTATTTGATCGAAACCATGTGCGATTATTTCCTCCTTTTTTCTTCTCCTTACTTTTCTTAATAAATTGTTGATTCATAAAAAGATTAGGAGAGAAAAATATTAATTATCTTCGTTAATTCATTTGATTAAGAAAAAATTTTGCAGCGGCAAGCTTACCACTAATGTTCATAGATGGAGCAAAGTTCCATAACTTGAATTTTTGGTACACATTGTTCCCTGGTGCAGCCGCTTGTATCATTCTCTGCCTTCTCGTAAGTTTTTCCTTAATAGTTTTTTTTTTTTTTTGAGCAAAAGTTTTTCCTTAATAGCTCTTTCTCTTAATTTGTATTTAATTTTGTAATAAAGACAAGGTTTAATGGTTACATTTTGGTTATAAGGTTTAGTGATCATGTACTAATATATGATACATTTTGTTCTCTTTGCAGCAATCGATCGTATGTTACTTGAAGGAAAACATAAAATTTTGATGAATCATCACGTACGATCGAATGAAATATATGATAATGTATAAATACATGCATATTGATGGAAATTTTTGTGAAGATATTTGATTCATGTAATACACTTGAACGTGTATGTAAATGACTATATAAATACGTTCTTTCAAAATACGTAGTTCTCTTTTCTAGTTTTTTTTTAGTCTGATATTTTTAACGGGTAGAACCAATAGTACTTTACATATCGTATTATAGTATTATTAATAGTATGTTTTGGAAAATATATATATCATTTTAGACTCTTCGAGATGGACTATTTTGTACATGTTTGGACGGCTATTGTGGACGGTGAGGTTGAATTTCTAAATAAGGATAGATGAAAACCTAATTTGTTTGGGAAAATATATAATACATGTTCATTTTATTTATCCACTAAATTATTGGATTCACATTCACTATATGAGTAAACCTTTAGGATCTGACGCAAAAAAAAAAAACTTTTAGGATCTTAAAAAAAAAAACGTAATAAGAAGACTATATATTAAATCACCATTTTCACTGCTAAATTTGTTGCTGCTCCATCTATTAAACCCTAAACATAAACCTTTCATGAATAAGAGAAACTAGGTGACTCAAAACAGTACACATAAGAGGAAGAGAAAGCCTTTTTCTCTCCCAGGCCCGAGTACTTAGATAAAATTTAACTACTGGATATTAGAGTCTCCCTCAAGTTATCCAATGGTTTATTTCCCTCCTGGGGTAGTTTTTTCAAAATCTTACATATCTGCAAGCGCCTCACTTTCCTCTTTTGTTCAAAAACCCTAAATTTTCACTGGAAAACTTAGTTTTCTCCTCTGAATCTTCAAGGAATAAAAGTTTTGAGAGTTTATGTGAGTTGATTGAGAATCATCTGAGCTCCTACTACATCTGTAGCACCGTTTTCAGCAGACTTGAAGAACCTCCACGTTTTCATCTTTCTGGGTGAGTACTGTCGGTGTACCATCTACATCCTAAATTTTTACAAATTAGCTTGATCCCCTCTAAGGATTATCTGAAGCATTCAAAGAAGATCTATAATTCTGTACCTGGAGAACGCTTGAGAGGACCTATTACAGGACCTGCTCAGATCTGGTTCCTCATCTAGGTTACTTCATCCTCTCAAAGGATTTCTTAGTATCCAGCTTAGATCCGTTGTACCCTGCAAATTTAGTCTTATCCCCTCAAAGGATAGCAGTGTACACATGCTGGAAAAGAAGGAAACCAGTCAACAAGATGAATAGAAGACTTTCCTCTACTGAGAAAGGGAAAAGAATCATGTATGGAAATGAACCCCCTAGGGCTAAGAGGGTTCAGGTTCCTGACTTTGACCCAGAGGAGCTGGTTCATAACCATAATCTACTACTGGTGGGTAGAATTACTAACCCCAAGATCCAAAAGATGTGGGCTCTACTTCCCTTCCTAGCTGATCACTGGAAAGTTTCTAACAGACCAGTGGGTGCAGATCTGGGAAATGGAAGATTTCAGTATCAATTTGCCAATGAGAATGATCTACAAGAAGTTCTAGCAAACAGGCCTTACCACTTTGCCCACTGGATGATCCTCCTTCAGAGGTGGGAACCAACAGTGGATGTGTCTTTCCCCTCTGAGATTCCATTCTGGATCCAAGTACAAGGGGTTCCTAGCCATCTTTGGTCAAAGAACATGCTCAAGAGCCTGGCTGAAAACATTGGAATTTATGAAAATCATGAGATTTCCTTCTCTGCAGCTAGAGTAAGAGTGAAGGTAAATGGTTTAAAGCCCTTAATTACTTCTTCCATCCTGGAATTTAAAAATGGAGACGAAGTTGAGGCAAATCTAGTGTATGAAAAGTTAGAGAAACATTGCTCCCTATGCCTAAGGTTGAGCCATGATATCAAAGATTGCCCAGAGAAGAAAGACTCACCTGTTAGAAGCATGCAGGGAGGTAGATATGTGGAGCTAAGTAGAACCTCTCACCAAGGGGGACACTCCAAAGGAACCTATCACAGTAAAGAAAGAGTGGAAACATCAGAACTCTCTTATCATGGAAGAGGAAAAGCCCATGAGAACTATGCTGATAGAAGAACAAATTTTGGTCACCATCAAGGTAACTCCTATATGCCTACTGTGTCTAAACCCCTAAACTCTGAAGGCCCATATAGAAGAGCACCTGGCTGGCAAAGGAAGGCTAGTGGTGCACCTCAAAAACCAATCTGGATGGAGAAAAGAAGACATCCTTTACCTAAAGCTCTGAACTCCTCTGAAGATGGAGAGTATCCAAGAGATAGAAGAATCTCTGAAACCCCTGCAAATCAGGTAAGGGAAGCGTTGGATTCTCTCCCACAGGAAGCACTTAGAGAAGCAATGGGAGAGATACGATCAGTGATGCATAATTACTCTACCTGCGCTGACCCAACTGAGAGTGCAACCAGAAAAGAAAGAGCAAGATTAGCAGAGGAGGAAGGCCAAGTGTTTGAATCCGCTGCTCTAATGGTGAGATCTGCGCTTGTTCCCTCTCCTCCAGTGGAAGATATCCCACCTCCTGCTCCCCTAGAAAGAATTCCTGTCATACAAAGATTAGGCCCAGTGAATGAGGCTGGAAGTGAAGATATGAGGATTGTAAAGACCTTACCTATTAAGAGGAAACCAGGGAGACCACCTGGGAAAGCTCTAGGAGTGAACAAGATTATGGGAGGCTCATCTAAGATGAGAAAAGCTGTTAACCCATCACCTAGGAAGAGGAACACCAAAGTAAATGGGAAATCTGATGTTGCTGAGGCAAGTAAAAGAAAGACAGAGACCAGAGACCTAAGTGCTCATAGAAAAGAGAGTTTACCTGAAGAGACTGCACCAAAACACAATGCTGGTAGAAGTGTTAAGTCTAGGATGGATTTTCAAGATCCATCCAATCCTCTTCCTTAAAAGTGGTGTCTTGGAACTGTCAGGGTTTGGGGAACCCTGATACAGTTCGACGTCTCAATGAAATTAAACGCAGAGTGGATCCTGATATCTTTTATATTTCTGAGACAAAAAACCCCACCCATGTGGTGCTTGAGAAGGTTAAGGACCTTGGCTTTCACCACCATGTTGTTGTGCCTATCCATGGACATGGTGGAGGAGGCCTGATCCTACTATAGAAACAAGAAATTAGTTTAGAGGTCATCTCTTCATGTGACAGTTACTTTGATACTGTAATATCTTATGAGGGAAAGAGATTCTATTCTACATTCATTTATGGTAATCCAACCAAAGCATTGAGGAACCAAGTCTGGGAATACCTGATTAGTCTTGCAGTTGCTAGGAATGCTCCTTGGTACCTCACTGGTGATTTCAATGACATCCTAGAGAATGATGAGAAGATAGGAGGTACTATGAGATCTAAAGGTTCTTTCAGTGACTTTCAATCCTTCTTTGCTGAAGGAGACCTATATGATCTACCACATTCAGGCTGTGCACTATCCTGGAGAGGCAGTACAGATCTTAAAATCCAAAGCAGGCTGGATAGAGCTATTTCAAACAGTATGTGGGCAGAGATATTCCCATCAGGGAGATGTGAGTACCTTAGATATGAAGCCTCTGACCATAGGCCTATCATCACTTATTTCGATCCTAAGAAACTGAAGAGAAAAGGTATTTTTAGATATGACAGAAGATTGAAGTGTAATGAGGAGGTGAAAAATCTGGTAAAAACTACCTGGACTGAGAACAAAGAGAAGCCAGTCAGGATAAAGCTGGTCCAGTGTAGACAAGCCATTGTGTTGTGGAATAGAAAACAACAAAGAAACAGTCAGAAAGCTATAGAAGAGCTCAAGATCAAGCTGGATGAAACAATGACTGATATAAACTCTGGGCTGGAACAGATAAAAGAAGTAAGAGAGAAATTACAGCTAGCCTACAAGGAGGAAGAACATTACTGGAAGCAAAGAAGCAGACAATTGTGGCTAAGCTTGGGAGACCAGAATACAGGATTTTTCCATGCCTCTACAAAGTCTAGAAGTGTTAGGAACAAGCTCTCAGTCATTGAAAACGAGGATGGTATAGATATATTTGAAGAAGAGCAGATTGTCAAAGTTATTACCAGTTATTTCAAAAAGTTGTTCACCTCTCAACTGCCTCAACCTGAGAGAATCCAAGAGGTGATTGATGAAGTTTTGAAACCTGCAGTCACAGAGGAAATGAATCAGATGCTGATTAAACCTCCTACAGATGATGAAATTAAAGATGCAATGTTTTCTGTACACCCAGATAAAGCCCCTGGGCCAGACGGATTCTCAGCAAGCTTCTTTCAATCTAATTGGGAAATAGTGGGAGATGATCTTATCAAAGAGGTGAAGGGTTTCTTTGAGTCTGGCAAGATGCCAAGTTCTAGTAATGAGACTCACATTAGGATGATTCCTAAGGTGATAAGTCCTAAGAAAGTATCTGACTTCAGACCTATAGCTCTTTGCAATGTCTACTACAAGGTGATATCTAAGCTAATGGCTAAAAGAATGCAACCTCTGCTGGATCAGATCATTTCTAAAAACTAGTCAGCCTTTGTGCCAAAGAGAGCCATTTCAGATAATGTTTTGATCACCCATGAAGTGTTACATTACCTGAAGACTTCATCAGCAAGAGAAAGGTGTGCTATGGCGGTGAAAACAGACATGACAAAAGCCTATGATAGGCTAGAATGGGTGTTTATCCAGAAGACTCTATCGAAGATGGGTTTCCATGAGAAGTGGATAAGGCTTATAATGCAGTGTGTCACCACAGTTACAATGACTGTCTTAATAAATGATTCACCTAGAGGTTTCATAAGATCTAAGAGAGGAATAAGACAAGGGGACCCCCTGTCCCCTTATCTGTTTATACTTTGCAGTGAAACACTCTCTGGATTATGTCATAGCGCTCAAGCAAAAGGGAAGATGAGTGGAATCAAAGTGGCAAAACACTGTCCCATCATAAATCATTTGCTTTTTGCAGATGATACTATGTTCTTCTGCAGAACTAACACTAGAAGTTGCCTAGAGCTTAAGAGGATTCTAACAAGGTATGAGGAAGTGTCAGGGCAACTTATCAACTATCAGAAATCATCTATTACCTACTCAAGAAAGACCCCCCGCAGAATCAAAAGGAAAATGATGAGTATACTAAAGATTGAGAAGGAGGGAGGAGTGGGAAAGTACCTTGGTCTTCCTGAGCATTTTGGAAGAAGGAAGAAGGATTTGTTTGCTTCAATAGTAGAGAAGATCAAGCTCAAAGCATCCAATTGGTCAACTAGTTTTCTCTCCACTGCAGGGAAACTAGTCCTTTTGAAGAGTGTTCTTGCGGCTATGCCTTCGTATGCAATGACATGTTTTAAGCTCCCTCCATCACTCTGCAACAGTATACAGTCAGCACTGACTCGCTTCTGGTGGGACTCTTCACCTAGCAAGCAGAAGATCAGTTGGATTGCCTGGAAAAAGCTATCTAAGCCCAAAGCATTGGGTGGTCTGGGTATAAAAGATATAAGAAACTACAATGATGCTTTATTAGCTAAACTGAGCTAGAGAATCATGAACTCACCTCAATGCCTGCTGGCTAGAGTTTTGACCGGTAAATACTGCTTGGATGCCTCTTTCCTAGATTGCATTGAGCCTGCAGCATCATCCCATGGATGGAAAAGTGTTCTCAGAGGCAGAGACTTACTTAAAAGGCAACTGGGATGGACAGTTGGAAATGGAAAGGATATATACCTTTGGGAAGATGATTGGCTGTCCCCTGAGAAAAGACAGAAGCCAATGGGACCTGCTCCAAAAGATTCAAGATCTTTGAAAGTTGCTGAACTAATCAACCCCATCTCTGGCAAGTGGGACGAAGCCAAAATTGACCAATTGTTACCAGAGTGGAAAGAAGAGATACTCAAACTGAAGCCAAGTCTCCTAGGGGGTAAAGATAAAAGAGTTTGGCTTAAAACCCCCACTGGTGAATATACTACTAGAACATGCTATATTGTGGCTGCAGAAGAAGATGAACAAGAACCAGGTTTGGATATACCTGAGTTTGAATGGTGCGAGCAGGTCTGGAAGACAAAAACTGCTCCCAAAATAAAACTCTTCCTCTGGAAAGCTCTTCATAGAGGATTACCTGTTGGGGAACAATTGATGGTTAGGAACATTGTGTCAACGACAAAATGTTGTCACTGTGAGGAGTCTGAATCAATCCTACACCTATTGTTTACCTGCAAATTTGCCATAGAGGTATGGGCTATTGTCACCGATGGAGCGTTTGACTCATCTACAGTGACATCAGTGGCATCTGGTATTGCTGCTGCAAACGAGTTTTTCACCTTGCCACCTTTTGGCCTTGATAAGAAATCATTGGCCCCGTGGATCTGTTGGTCAATTTGGATCTCCAGAAATCAGAGAATTTTTGGGGAAAAGTTCTTCACAGTTGAGGAAACGATCATCAAAGCCCTAAGAGAAGGGAAGGAATGGAACAAGGCGCAAGAAAATCTCACCAGGCCGATTGTGGTTTTGCAATCGAAGAAATCGATCCAATCGATAAATCCAATACCCCTCCAGGATGGATTAACAATTTGCTTCACCGATGCGGCTTGGCAAGCTGAATCGGGGCTGGCTGGTTTTGGTTGGACTTTCAAGTCCAATACAAGCTCCATGACGAAGCACTCCTCATCGGAATCCCATGTATCATCGGCTCTAGCGGCGGAGGCGCTTGCTCTTCGATCGGCGTTGATTCAGGCACTGGAAATTAAAATCCATGCCCTATCAGTTCGATCGGATTCGCAATCACTTATCAAAGTGATCATCGATGGCACGCCGGTGCCGGAAATTTACGGTATCTTGGCCGACATTCATGTGTGTGCGGCGAGGTTTCAATTTATCAGTTTTAGCTATGTTAACCGGAAAAATAACGCGATCGCTGATCACTTAGCCAAATGTGGTTTAATGAGTGTAATGGGCTTGGCCCAAGATTAAGTTTAATAGAATGTGTTGCAAAAAAAAAAAACCTTTCATGAATCCAATAAAAAAACTATTCCCAAAATTCAGCCAGCTACTCGAATTTCTCAACCAGAACCGGGACAATACCGGAATATTCTCCGGTTTGGAGCGTTGTAGTATCGTCTAGATTAAAAAAAGGTGGGGGCCATTCGTAAATTGCGGGAAGAGCAAGGACACCACCCAAATATGCACCTGACAAATTTTATCATCCACATATAGCGTTTTATGAAGAATAGGAATGTGGTTGGTGGAGTGGTAATGGTGGCCCAAAACTGATATACCCAATCTTATGGGACATCATTCACCAAGGCAGCATTAAACCTTGTCTTTTATGCACATATAAATAATGCATCGATGAACCGTTTGGTTTGGTTTGTCTCAGACCGGTTTAATTTGCTTCTAATGCTAATATGGTTCAAGTTCGGGTTGTATTTTTTTTTTTTGTCGTCTATGTGGGTCACATGCCGACCCACTAGCCTCAAGTTCGGGTTGTGTTACTCGGTTTTTGAATGTGCTTAGCCAAAAAGAACAAAAAAATGTTAGCTTAAGAAAATTTGTTAAAGAAAAATCTTACTATAACCCACCACTCCATTATACAAAATTACTAATGATGCGGTACATTTTCAGTGAAAAATAAAATTCGTGACAAAAGAACAAAAATATCGTTATCACAAGAGTTAAATGTTGTAGACAACTTGCATATGATATATTCATATCAATTTTTCTCAGTATTTAAAATAATAGAGACAAGATCCTATCTTGCGTATGAACCAATAAGGTTTGAGAGATCGGTCGAGTCGTTTTCACCGCCTCTTTAGACAACACGATCCTTCACCATCAAACCGATATAAAATTAACCGGTTTTCAATATTAAGGATTCTCCAATTGCTTATAAACCCAATTTTATTTTTCAATTTTCCAAGAGATACGTCGGCATTCCACAAGATATTTTTTTTTAGCTTGTGAAAGCTGATCAAAAGGTTACAATGTGAGACATATCCAAACGTTAAGCAATTGAAAAATCTAATTAATTAAACAAGAGTAAAGCTGTGTGGACCGTGGTATTATCTTGTTGGTTGACTCAATTCACAAGGAATAGAAATCTAGTTAACTATAGAAAGACCATTATTTTGAAATGTGTTGTTAAAATATGACTTTTTCAAATTTGTAAGGCACTATAGTAAAAGAAAATTTCCTTTTCTTTTCATAAAGTTGTTTTCTCATTTTAGATTCTTGTTGTTTTTTTTTTTTTTTGAATAATGGAAAAGTGATCTTATTATTGCTATAATAAATTATAAAAGCGTCTATTTATAAGTCTCAAATTCATTAAATCACTCTCCACATGTTTTGTTACTAATTATGAGACAATGATAGAGTGTAAAAGTAATTTTAAAGAAATCTATAGCTTACTTTTGGTAATATAACGTTGAAGTTATGATGACATTTCAAACAAATAGTTCTTAAAATAAAATTCGACAAGATACTTTTGGTTTTAGAGCAAATAATAGGTTACCAAAAAAATCATTTTTTTTTTTTTTTGGTAAAATTAGTTTTGTTTTCTTTTAATGGGAAAACATTATAAGTTTATATAAATTATATTAAGCATCATGGTTATGTACTATGCTAGATGCATCTCTACTACAATGTAGAATATTCGAATGTAACCGATTCAATTAGAAGAAGTTGCGTCTTTTATACAATTTATACGTTTTAAGAATTTCGTAAACCGAAATGAGCTAAGAAATCGGCTAAGTAAACTTCTATGATATGTACTATGCCTTGTTGACGAGGAAAGTAACAGAGGACATACAGAAAGAGTCAACATCAATGGAGTAACATCCTTTTCTTTTTGAAGTTGTACGTTTAGTCTCTAGAGTTTTCGTTTGTTTGTAATAACCACACACCAATTTTTTCTCCCTCACTTCCACACACCAGTTGTACGTTTAGTCTCTAGAGGCCTCTCTCTCTTTCTATAAATGTCCACACACACTATTGCCATTAATCATATACTCACTTTCATTCTCTAAACAGCTGTTTCTTGATGATCATGTCTCTAGAGTTTCATCAAATGGTGAGATTTTACTCTCTCTCTCTCTCTCTCTCAAACCAAACACAAATTTTGGATTAGCTAAGCTAAATTTGAAAAAGTTAAGATAATGGGAATACATTTTTGTGTATGAGTCTAGGATGAAGCAAACAGGCTAAGCGCATGGGATGGTTACATAGACTGGCGAAATAGACCGGCGTTGCGTGGCCGCCATGGCGGTATGCTTGCGGCCTCATTCGTCTTGGGTGAGTCATTTAAAACCTTTCAATATATCTTTTACACTACATAAACCTCTCAACAATATTGTATCAACAAATCATACATAAACTACTTTATTCATTTTATATCATGTTTTTCACTTTTCAATTATTATTTTCCGTATCAAATGATGTTTAATTTTTAATTTAATTAAATTTATTAGTTATTTACCAAGCTTAGATAACACAATCTTAACATTTCTATTTTCTTACTTATTGGTCTTGTGGTCTTTTTACATATATTTGCCACTACGCTAATTAACTCAAGATTATCAGAAATAAGACGAGAAGTACTAATGTGTACGATATATATGTATGTACATTTTTAGCTGTGGAAGTGTTGCAGAACCTTGCGTTCTTAGCAAACGCAAGTAATCTAGTGTTGTATTTGTCAACAAAGATGGGATTTTCGCCCTCCGGATCTGCAAACGCAGTAACCGCTTTTATGGGAACTGCGTTTTTCTTGGCACTTCTTGGAGGATTTTTGGCAGATGCTTTCTTCACCACTTTTCATATCTTTCTAGTCAGCGCCGCCATCGAAATCTTGGTAAGACTTAGATGAAATATAAGTCCGATAATTAAGTTCAAAATTTATTATTTGACTTAATTAACGTAAATAAAATTATTAAAGATACGGTGTTTAAATCTAAATACCTCTATACCTAACACCACGCCAGGTCATGCATGCGAAATAGACTTCCGATAAGGATTTTACACTTTGAAGCTGTTAATCTCAATTTTTGATGGTTAAAGACTTAAAGCAAAACTGTTTTTAATGTGCAATTGGTGTATATTCAAATAAAACTTTCATTTTCTTCCTTTTCTTTTGAATGTTGTAAGTTATGAACACTTACCTTTCCTATTTTTTTTTCAATAAGACTAAATATTTGTTTGATATAATCTTTAACCACACTATTTTGTGGAACGTAACAGGGTTTATTGGTACTAACGGTCCAAGCCCACGAGCACTCCACCGAGCCATGGGGTCGTATAATTCTATTCGTGGGTCTATACTTAGTAGCTCTCGGTGTCGGAGGTATAAAAGGCTCATTGCCACCGCACGGAGCCGAACAGTTCGACGAAACCACACCAAATGGGGGAAACAAAGATCATTCTTCTTCAACTACTTCATCTTTAGCCTCTCGTGCGGTGCATTGATAGCCGTCACGATCGTGGTCTGGCTCGAAGACAATAAAGGTTGGTCTTACGGGTTTGGTATCTCAACGGCCGCGATCTTGATCTCGGTACCGGTTTTCTTGGCCGGTTCTCTCTTTTATCGCCTCAAGGTTCCTAATGGAAGTCCCATTACGACTCTATTTAAGGTCTTAACCGCTGCTTTCTACGTTAAGTATAAGAGAAGAACTTCAAGAAATGTTGTTACGTGTCACACAAGAAACGATTGTGACGATACTGCGATGAAGCGAATTGGCGATGGAGATGAAAGAATTCTTGGATCGTTCCTCGATAAAGCTTTGAGAGAGCGTGAATCGCTGCCGAGACCGCTTCGTTGCACGGAGGAACAAGTCGAAGATGTGCAGATAGTTATAAAGATTTTACCTATATTCATGTCTACCATTATGCTTAACTGTTGCTTAGCTCAGCTTTCGACGTTTTCCGTCCAACAAGCTTCGACGATGAACACGAAGATTGGGTCGTTAACCGTTCCACCCGCGGCGTTACCCGTTTTCCCGGTTGTCTTCGCAATGATCTTAGCTCCGACCTATAACCACCTCCTCCTTCCTCTAGCAAGAAAAATAACCAAAACCGAAACCGGGGTAACCCATCTTCAACGGATCGGAACAGGGCTTGTACTATCCATAGTCGCGATGGCGGTCGTGGCCTTAGTAGAAACCAAACGCAAACTCGTCGTCGCGGAAGTTACTTGCTGCTCAAGCAATTCTTCGTCGCCGCTTCCTATAACGTTTCTTTGGGTAGCTTTGCAATATGTGATTCTTGGATCAGCTGATTTATTCACTTTAGCCGGAATGATGGAGTTTTTCTTTACCGAAGCGCCTTCTACAATGCGTTCGCTCGCGACTTCGCTTTCTTGGACGTCTCTTGCGATGGGATATTACTTGAGTTCTGTTCTGGTTTCGGCTGTGAATTTCGTCACAGGGTTAAACCAGCATAAGCCGTGGCTTTTGGGGAAGAATTTGAATGAGTACCATCTCGAGAGGTTTTATTGGCTCATGTGTGTGCTTAGTGGGATTAACTTCTTTCATTATCTTCTTTTTTGGGCTAGCCGTTATGCGTACCGGTCAAACCAAGGCTAGATTCGAAAGCACATTACATGATGGGTATTTCGTGGTATTAATTGTCTATAATTATTAATCGATTAGAAGATGCCTTGGGCTTGGTTTCATGGATAAGAAGTTAGTTACTATGATGGTAGATTGAATTTTTAAGGCTAGGGTTATAAGTTTAACTATGATTTATATAAATTATTAAGACATGTTATTATTGATGATATATATATTGTGTATCTCATGAAATTCAAATTTCATTTAAGAAAATAATGAGAAGTATTATTTAATCATAATTTTTTTACTTATAAAAGAACAATCATAGATTTTATATTCTTTTTTTTGTCAACAGATTTTATATTCTTTTAGTATCTAATCCAAACACATTACGTTGTTACCCAACTATTTTGATTTTAAACTATGCATTGACAATTGCTGTTATGAAGTTATGAACCATGATATTTGTAAATTATGCTTACGAAAATTTTAAATCAAATGTTATTCAATGAAAAGATTATTTTTTATGAAAATCATGTGTTATTCAAAACAAAATAATTTTGTATATTGACTCATTTAAATGTCGATGCAATTTGTTGCATGACCGGCCTCTGAATGTCCATGCAACTTGTTTACTGCAAGTTTGGGTCTGGTCAAGACCGTGTGAAATAAATGTCACGTTACCCTTTGAAACATATAAACCAATATAAGATTTCAAATCCATTAGTCAAGCCATATCTAATCCTTCTAAAAAAATATAAGAGCCACTTATTTTATCTTGGATACAAATATAAGATATAATTTTGAACATATATGAATCACTAACTCACTCTTAATTGAATGTCATCTTTATTTTTCAACATTTTCTTCTTGTAATACTGAAAAGTTATATTTTAGCAACAAAAAAAAAAAATACTGAAAAGTTATAAACTTTCATCCAAATGGATTTCGTAAGTAGACGTTCAAACCAAAGTTTTTGTAATGTTGCAGTGGAAAGCCCAAACTAGGAAGGCTAGAGACAATTTTTATTTTTGTCACGTAACGTAAACGATTAGACATTCATTTCTTTTTTTGACGAGAAGCTTTTTTAAATTTTATTTTCTTAGTCAAGATTATTTTGGATAATCACGGAAGATAATTGAAATCCAATCGGTGAGCAAAACTTTTTCAGATGTATTTTAGGAATATTCTTTGACACATAAGTCTAACCGACTTAACAATTCACCTCTTACTATTTGAATTCTCTTAATTTAGACCCTATGCTTATATTTATCATAACAAATACAACAGAAAACAGTTATTATTTAGGAAAATATCAAAACATTGATTCTATTTTTAAGACCATTATTATGAATCTAGATTGGATGTAAAGAATAATTACATCTTATTCCATAAAGTCAAGAACTCCTGGGTTTTTTAGACAAATTGAACTTATATTGGATATATTGTGTAAATTATAATAAATAAGGGTAAAAATTAGAAATAGTTGAAAACTAAGGAGGTCTCTTTCTGTATATAATAAACCTTCTCTGCCCAGTGCTTTGCTCCACCAAATCGTTACTTCGCAAAAACTTTTCTTCTCCCCAGCAAAATCTGAACCAAAAGAAGAGAAATTTCGGTAATTCCTACAATTTTCTTTCGATTTTTTAGTTTTAGGTTTCTAATTTTCTCGTCTTACTTTCGTTCATGTTTGTGTTACTCGGTTTTTCTTGTTCATCAAGTTCGTCTGAAATCTCTTGCGACTAGTCTCAACGCGAAATCTGTGAAATTCTCTGTGTTTGAAGCATAAAGTTTCAGTTTTTATGCAAGGAATTTGTGTATATATGTCTGTATTGTGATGGTATCTTCTGGGTTCGTGAGATTAGATCGAGCCGTAGAATAAAAGAGCATCTTTCAATTATTGGGTTCTGGGTTAAATCAAAGGCTAGATTTTTCTTCACTAATTTATTAGCTCATGATCTTGAAATTTATCAGTTAAAAATTTGATCTTTTTGGTTCTAATGTGTTTTTTTGGAATGGATTTAAGGTGTTGAAGAAGATGGGGAATCTATTTTGCTGTGTTCAAGTTGACCAATCAACGGTTGCGATTAAGGAGACGTTTGGGAAATTCGATGATGTTCTTGAACCTGGTTGCCACTTTCTTCCATGGTGTCTTGGTAGTCAAGTTGCTGGTTACCTTTCTTTGAGGGTTCAGCAATTAGATGTTAAATGCGAGACAAAGACTAAGGTTTTTAAACTTCAATCTCTCTTTTTATGAAGATTTATGTTTTAGAGTCAGATTGGTTTCTTAAGTTTCTTCTTTGATATGCAGGACAATGTGTTTGTTAATGTTGTTGCGTCGATTCAGTACCGTGCTTTAGCGAATCAGGCGAATGATGCGTTTTACAAGCTCAGTAACACAAGGGGTCAAATTCAAGCTTACGTCTTTGATGGTTAGTGTCTCATATTGTTATGGTTTAGAAGGTGATTGTGTAAAGAATCTGATCATTCTGAGTTTGTTTGTTGCCAGTGATTAGAGCAAGTGTCCCTAAGCTGCTTCTTGATGATGTTTTCGAACAGAAGAATGACATTGCGAAAGCTGTCGAAGAAGAGCTCGAGAAGGTATATATATATATACTCATTGTTGTGTTTTAGTCTCTCTAGGCTGCTTATGAATGTTCATATTGTAATCTCTCTGTATCACTTGTGGTAGGCAATGTCGGCTTACGGTTTTGAGATTGTTCAAACTCTCATTGTCGATATCGAGCCTGATGAACATGTCAAACGCGCCATGAACGAAATCAACGCTGGTAAACATTCTTGACTTATTATTCCTCTTTTCTTGTAAAATCCTCGAAAATATTAACTCTGTTTCGTGATTATAGCTGCAAGGATGAGATTGGCTGCGAACGAAAAGGCGGAAGCTGAGAAGATCCTTCAGATTAAGCGAGCTGAAGGAGAAGCTGAGTCCAAGTACCTCTCGGGTCTAGGTATCGCCCGTCAGAGACAAGCGATTGTAGATGGATTACGCGACAGTGTCTTGGGTTTCGCTGTGAATGTACCCGGGACAACTGCTAAAGATGTGATGGACATGGTGCTTGTGACACAGTACTTTGACACAATGAAGGAGATTGGTGCTCATTCCAAATCTAATGCTGTGTTCATACCGCACGGACCAGGAGCCGTTCGCGAGGTGGCTACTCAGATCAGAGATGGGCTTCTTCAAGGCCATGCCGGAAACCAGTCTTGAAGTGGATCATGGTGTGATTTCTTTTACTAAGCTTTTGGTGTGATTAAGATCTTATTATGGTTTTTTTTTCTCTTTTGGATTAGAGTGAATGATGCAAAACTCTCTTGTTTTGGTTTTCTTTTTTATTAACCTCCTTGTTGTATAGACATAATTGGGTTTATTACTTATTAGAGCATTAATGGTGATATACTCAAGCTTGGGAACACTCATCATTCAAAGAATTAAAACAGAAGCAAAAAATCTCTTAATAACTTTCAATGGAATTATGAATTATGATACGAAAACGGATAATATTAAGAATTAAAAGTAATTTAATTCGATTTTATAGAAAAGTCAAAGAGGAAAGGAGAAGTCAAAGACGAAAGGTTTTGATTGGTGTGCATGTAAAGAACGTTCAATGGTTTTGATGTCAAATTGTGCACCATATAAAGAACGTTCATGTTAAGTGTCACATGCGTCAAACACGCTAAATCCAAATTATATGTTTTTTTTTACTAAGAATATGTTGCTAAGTTTTGTTGCTTTTCGATTTGAATGTCGAACGGTAGTAATAAACCAACGCTAATAACATTAACGTTATAAACGCTATTTTGTTTGCTAAAAGATTTTCTAACGATATAAACGCTATTAATTACTCCAAGTTTTTTACATTGACATTAACGTGTTATTGTTATTAACGTGTTACCATTCCAAAAGCAAAACCGTTTTTCACGACATGGTGAATTATTATTGTACATATAGGGTGAGGAAATTTCGTAGGAAACTTCCTTCACCTGCACGAATTAGTGCTATTTCCTTGAAAGGCAAGTAGATATTGACATTGTCATAGGTTTTGCAGGGCCTTTTTATATTTAGGATACAATAATACATCTCATAAAGACAGCTTTTCACATGGTAAACTTTATATAAAATGACAATAATTTTGAAAGTAGTAGAGTTATAAGAAATGGTGATGTTGTATGAATTTGGCATGATGATGCTACCTTTACTATACTTAATAACAGTAGATCCTAGTTGCTAGAAGAAGTAAATTCAGCCTTTTTCGTTTTTGGTGTTTTTGTTTCCACTTTCATGGTGGAATACTTAATTTACCACTTTCATGAATTTTATTTACGTCATTTTAAGAAAGCTCATTATGTGGGATAAGTCACTTCCACCTATATTTGTCTTCAAAATTCTCAACTTTTATTTATCTAATTTTTCTTTTTATGCATACTGTTTTAGTTTAATGGTAGCAGAAATTTTTTCTTTACACAATAAACAATGTAGAAAAGTTACAATTCTGATTGATACCTAAATCCTATAAGCTATGCTGGATAAAAATTTAACCAACCAAACACCTAAATATATCTATTGGATTTGATAAGTCTATATATGTGTGAACGAAACAAAATTATTGAACTATATCGAGTTCGTTTGGTTTTTATACAAAGTAATGTCATCGTAGAGGTGAGGTTCATTATATCTAATATTAGTTGACCCATTTGAATGCATTGTAGTGGTCTTGAATTATTAAATCATACACTTATACTTTATAATCCTTTCAATGTGATATACATCAGCAGAACTACCAATACATATAGTTTTTGATCGTGAATTACAAATATCTATATATTAAGCTGAAAATATTAGATTATTTAAACAGATGGTTTTGTACAATTTACAACACATTAATCACACGTGCAACTCTGATTGGTATGAACAAAACAAAACAAAAACCTACTAAAATACGCTGAAAACAACATTCGTCAGCATATCTTATTGAAAAACAATATATAGAAACATATTTATAAGTTGACTTAAAACTTATAATTGTAGTATATGTTAATTTTGTGTTTGAATTAGTTAGTTGGTGGTGGTGCATCTACTGGTGCAGCACTAGCTTTAGCTTGTTCAGCATCATGAATAAGCTTCAAGATCTCATCTTTCTTTAAGACCATAGCTTGAATCTTTTCTTCAATCTTGGTAAGTTTCATCTTCAATTTCGCTGGATCTTTCTTATCTTCAGGGTTCTTCTCTTTCTTCGTCTTCTTATCTTTCTTCTTGCTCTTCTTTTCTTCATCTTCTCCTTCTTCTCCTCCGCCATTTTTATCGTCTTCGTGCTTATCCTTCTTATCTTTATCCTTCTTCTTCTCCTTCTTCTCTGTTTTCTCACCTTTGTTGTGTTCCTCTTCTTTATGATCACCATGATTCTTCACTTCTTTCTCTTCTGTTTCTCCCATTTTCTTCGGGTTTGATTTTGTTTTTCTTATATGGTGGCTTAAATCTAGAAATGTTTCTTACATATTTCTTTTGGAACTACAAAATTATACCCTTTTATTACAAAAGAAGTTTCAGCTAATTATAGACAGAAAATGATCACATCCGTAGAAAATACTACTATAACGAGAATTATGGAGTTTCGCATGTTTCCAACTTTTTTCTATCTATAGATTTTTTGTTTGTGGAATGATGAATCTTTTAAGCTCATCCATTGAGTTCCTAGTTCCTACCTCATTAGTTTTCATATGACTATGAGATATGATCTATAAATTTTTTTACTCCGTCGGATATATTGATGAATTTTTAAAGTTATTTGTTGTTTTATCTTTCGCTAAAACCATAGAGTGAATGTGGTGATTTTGGTTTATATTTAGATCAAACGTCTTCTCAAAAACAATGTGTAGTACAAAATATTATCACTCATAGGAGCACCAGATAAAAAGGGATATAATCCTCAGTTTTATTGCTCGATGTGGAAGAGTGGCAAATTGCTTACTAGTTTAGTTACCCACATACAGATGTAAGCAATTCGTGGAACAGTCAAAACCAAATTTCAATTTCCGAAAGAAATCAATACACTTTACTCGTCGTCCGTTGAATCGATTCGTACATGTCTCTTGTCAAAAACAGCTTTGAAAGACTCACGCTCTGCTCTAAGCTGATCCTGGAAGATTCCTCTTACTTTTGCTTTTCCAATTGCATCAGCGAGTGCAACATTCTCTTCTTTTGACAAAGGATTCGATTTCTGCATAAACACATGACAGAACAAAATTAAGAAGATACAGGAATAAGAACAAGAACACAAACACAAGCACTTTTTTTCCGTTTGCTTACCAAGTTGTATCCTGATCCAGGACCTATAACTAAAGAAGGCATGTTCATACTCCTTGCACCAATCGAAAAACCCGCGTCTCCACCCTATAAACCAGAAAATTTCCAGAAAGCAAACATGTTGTATAAGCTAACAGATTTTCTAGAGATGAAAATCAACAAGCAAATAAAGTTGTGAATGTTTATACCTTATCGCCCCACCAAACAGATTTACCTTTCCGCGAGGATTCTTGGTTTGACCTGGAAAGGGATTTTGAGTTTCCTCTTCTACTTCGAGATTTCTTTGTTTCCTCGTCTTCCTCTACATTTGACCATTTACTTCTGCTTAGTTCTTTCACTTCTTCTTTATCGGAGTTAGGTTCTGCTTCCCATTTACTCTCATTTATGCAAGACCCTGAGATGATATCAACAGAAAGATTCAGCAAAGTGTTTTCGGTTTTGTCTAAGTAAAACTATCAAGGAAGTGTAAAGAATGCTTACCTTCGGTCACACCCTTTACTTCTGACTGGTTGTTGTTATCGGATTTTCTTTCTGGCACTCCAAAATCATCTTCCATGTCCATATCCACCTATAGCAATTTTATGAGAAGTTATGAGTTGGGATCATATAATGAAGGCCAAGATTGAAATGTCAAAACAAGGAATTTGATAGATCCTTGTCTACTTAAGGACACAGAAGTATATAAAAAACTTTTTCTACTACCTCGTCGATTCCATTTTCTTCCAGGTCATCCCACCGCGTAAAAGACTGTCACAGAAAAAGAATATCATAAAAAAATACGACGACATGGGATTCTATTGTTTAAAGTCCAAAAACATGCTGTTTGGAACCCATCTAATTATCAGTTTCTTTCAGGTGAACGCAAAATCAGACATGAAGGCGTTAATTTTGGCACCTTCCTCTCATTTATCAAAAAGCAAGGTCAATATTGGAAAGAAAAAAAACTGTATAGAAACCTTGATATCCAGTTGCATGTACAATGCTGGAGCTTCTTCCCATTCATCTGCCATCTGCTGCACTTGATCGAGTGTGATGCCATGTACGTTTCTTGCTGCACAGCCCTGTAATTTCGCACCCGCTTAGAACAGTAAGAAATGTCAATGACATTCTTATCATAAATGATAATGATCTTAGTGTGCAACTATTTATAGAGGCTAGGAAATGGAAACTACGATTAAGATACAAAATCTAAAGTTATCGAAGAAGGGTAAGTATTATGTTGATAACTTACAGTTGGGTCCTTGTATGTTGCTTCCAATATGTAAGCTTCATATCCAGATCTCTGCACAAAAAAAAACAGAAAGTCAAGGAAACTTCCAAGTACAGGTATTTCTATACTAGACGATGAATTAGTTGAACTTGTTTCAAATGTTATAAGAAGTAACAACACAAAGTCCATCGTTTACAACAAAGCATCCAATCATAAACAGAAAATAGAATGTTGGGATCTACATTTCAGGTCACTGTGCAAAATCGAGGCAAAGGAAGACTAAATCAAACTGAAATTCAGCAAAAGAGGAAGAGGCGGATTCTCGCATACAAAGCCTAATATTTAAACTGTATTAGTTTTCAGCTGGTCAGGAAACCATCTTCTAAAGGTAGACCATATTCATGTAATCATGGTCAGCTGAAAACTAATAAAGTTTAAGTATAAGGTGGCAAAAGACAAAATAGAAACGAGGTGCATGTGTTGCCCCAAGCAGATAGTACCACTATTTGTTATAAATAACTAGGAAAGGACATATATCAGAGTAAATTAACTATTGAATGCATGGCAACGGAAATAAGACAACCTCACATAGAGTTGATTGCATGATGTTTACAAACAAAGAAAATGAATAACAACTCCAGCTTTAGGGAAATACCACTACAAATAGTACACACAGTCACTAACAAGACTAATAACCCTCATCTCATAAAAGACGGAACTAGCAATCATAAAAGAGAAAAGGAGATGCAAGAACTTAAAAGTTGCACCCTGTCAATGTCCTTTTTGATGATATATAAACCACCAGAAGAAAGGAGGGAGAAAGAGAAAATAGATATAACTTTGAAGGACCATCTTTTACTTCCATGGTTTCAGCTAAAAAGGAAGTAAAATTGCAAACAGTGTACATGAATAACTTTAGAGAAAAAAAGAAGACTCATAATGTTAAATCTAAGGATTTGCAAGGTCACTTTAAACTTTGAGGAAGCCTTATGCTAATTCTAAGAAGGTTTCAGATAGCTAAAACATTGACAGAAAGTCAACTTACTAAAAAAGACTAGACTAACGTTTAGTGCACATGATCTAGACACTTGAGAAACCAAGGATAACTAAACACTTAAGAAGCTATTTGACTTCACAAATCATTATGAGTCTTCTACAGATTCCGTAAACAACATCCAATCTCCACAAGGTAATACAGAAAGAAGTGAGGATATACCTTTGCTGTTGCCCAAAACTGAGCAAAATCAGCTACCCGCAGATTGCGGTCATCCACTAAGATGAGCGACATATACCATCAAGAAACGGTCAATTCCAGAAAACAAACTGCATCCGTGGTTAGACAAAATGAAAGTAGTGCTTGGACACTGCACCACCCAGTTCCCAGCTAAACTAGATGAATAGAATCCCTAAATGAAAATCTTACACTGCACCACCCAGTTACACGTATATACTACTCTCTATACCTTGAGCAGACAAGAGGATTGCTGGGAGGATATTAAGTTCTTTATACTAAGAAACTAGAGAAACCATATTAGATGAAATGTTTTCTCAAAAAGAAAAGTAGTAGCCATCACGTCAACATCATAATGTCATCAGATCACAGATACCAATTTACCTTGTGCAAGGAAATAAAAATTTCAAAATTGATACGTTCTAGCATGCATGTACGGGAAAAATCATTACCGATTACAAAGTTGAAAGTTCCATCTTCAAGAGTCCTCTTAAAAGCTTTCAGCATGCTTGAACGATACGCCTGAGAATTCAAGAGCGCCAAGAAACTTAGCAAAACAAAAATATTGCCGTGTTTTACATCCCTGTTTCATTAAAGTCAAAATATATGTTCTGGAAAGATACCTCTTCCATCTCAGGTTCGTAGCAGTATTCCATGACCGTTTTCATGACAGGTCTCTTGCTTCTGCCAGAGCTTGAAGAAGTTGAATCACTCTCCTCAACCTTTCAAATTGACAAAGCAGCTTACTCTTAGAATCCCATGAAGATCCCCAACTAAAAAGACCATTCTTTTACGAATCTTGAGGATTGACTAACCTTTTCAACTTCAGTCATGAAGTAATCATCCATAGAATGAATTCGTGGAGCACTACCACCATTTTCTACCTCGATATCACGCAACAACTTAGCTAAATAACTCTTCCCACTACCTGAATATATACAAATGGGCTTAACTTACTACTCATTAATACCTTTCCAAGTCATTCAAATGCAAAAACAAGTTAACAATATATTATTTATCAGCAAATGGGACTAAGAAGTGAAACCTGGTAGTCCTCGAAGTATAATCACAAAATGATCAGGACGAGTAGATCGATGAGGAGGCTTGAGCAAATGGGATACATCAATCATTGTAGACAGAGTTGGTGCTAATTGTGCAGAAGATGGCTACCAAACAATAAGTAATCATCAGTACAAAATAAAAACAAGTTATTTCGAGGTAAGCAACGAAATCACGAAAGTAACATTACAGAAGCATTTGGCATTTGAGGATAAGATGGAGGCAAAGGCGGTGGTGGAGAGACCGGAAGAGGAGGCTGACCATTAGGACCGCCATAATAGCCTCCGTACGCCGCCGCCGGAAGCGGTGGACGATGAATCGGAGGAGCTACGCCGTTAAATAGACCTCCGTTCCCAAATTCGCTCCTCCCATACTGATGATTCATCTCTAGATTAGAACCATCTAGATTTCCCGGAGACGGTGCGGTTAAACCGTAACCATGATCGTGAACCATCTTCAACCTCCGCTCATTCTCCCATACGATCCGAGGACTGTGATAACCATCACTGTAACCAGGAGAACCATCAATCCGAGCTCTCTTATAGCTCCGATCAGCTTCGTTATCACAAACCGGTCGCCATTGATTTCCGTGATGAGGTTGCCACGGTCTTGGATCACCACCGATCGGATAGTGATTTTGCGGTCGAATCGGTGGTTCGGTGAACGAATCGAATCCAGGACGAGGAAGGAAGTTAGGGTTATGCGGAAAGGAAGATGGAGGGTACGGTGAGCAGAAAGGAAAATGCGGTGCTGAACAAATCGGGCATATGTTTGGCTGTGTTGGTCCTGGACGCCATTGATGATGATAGTTCTCGAAATTGTTATCCATTGTGAATGAAAGTTTGAGCTTGAAGATTCGCAGATGAACCCTAAATTGTAAATTAGGGTTTATGTAGTGAAATTGATGGAAAGTTGGGGAAGAGGAGTAATATTCTGAGAATCTGAAAACTTCGAACTTTGATTTGACTGTTAAACAGAGGAAAAAAAATCGCTGAGGCCCATTTACACTAAATCGTTGACCTTGGGTCCATACGGGAAGGCCCAAATAAAATTTGAAGGTGTTGCGTTAAACTACCAATAAATTATGATTGGTTAGTTCATTTAGACTTTATTCTCGTAAGGTCTGATTTATCATAATTATAGTGTGGTGGTCACCGAAGGCAGACAAAATAGATAGTGGTCACCTAAACACTGTATTAATATGTAGCATTGACATCAATCGAATTATCATTATCGATAGTATGTTCATATCTGTTGACTAGGGGCTGTTCGTTCATCATTCCAATGGATCATCCGAATAGAAATGAAAATTGATGTTCTTTTAATATTAAAAATGAGCATCATCCGAATGAGTTTTTAAAATGTAGGCAAATTTTCCAAACTCATTTCAATGGACCAAATTGGATCATTTGAATGGAGATGGTTCATTTGAATAGAGATGGCAAAATTATGTTTTCTCGCCAAAACCGCAAAATCACGTTTTCCCGCCAAAATCGCAAAATCACGTTTTCCCGTCAAAACTGCAAAATTATGTTTTCCCGCCAAAACCGCAAAATTACGTTTTCCCGCCAAAACAACAAAATCACGTTTTCCCGCCAAAACCGCAAAATTGCGTTTTTTCCCGCCAAAACCGCAAAATCACGTTTTCCCGCCAAAACCGCAAAATCATATTTTCCAGCAAAAAATCACGTTTTCCAGCCAAAACCGCAAAATTAAGTTTTCCTGCCAAAACCGCAAAATTACGTTTTCCTGCCAAAACCGCAAAATTACGTTTTCCCGCCAAAATCGCAAAATCACGTTTTTCCACCATAACCGCAAAATCACGGTTTCCCGTCAAAACCGAAAATCACGTTGTCCTGCCAAAACCGCAAACATTAATATAGTTAATATATATTTTAGATCAAAAATTAAAATTAATATAGTTAAAAATACAGTTAAAAATGTGATTAGATTTAAAATGTCATTTTAGTCATTTGTTAACAAAACCATTCAAATGGAGATGTAAATTATAACAAACAACGGTTCATTGAAATGGATAATTCAAATGGACAATACAAATAGAAACGAACATCACTGAAATGGATCATTCAAATGGACAAGTTAAATGGATTATTCGGATGGACCATTCAAATGGTCAAACGAACAGCCCCTAGTACTACTTTCTAAGATTATTATACACTAATTTTCGGTAGTTTAAAAATTTTACAAAAATAGAAGGTTTTGAACATCAATCTTTTTCAAAATATAGAAAATATATCAGAGACGTCCTGATTTAGTTTAAGAAATAGTACTACATTTTCTTAGACGATTCAAAATCCATATAAGAAGGAAATCTCACAACCTTGTATTTTACAAACAGTATTTACAAGTTTCAGGGGGTAATAGTTTGGGTTTTAACTTTAGTCTACAACCTTGTTTAAAAAAAAATATACCAAATTTTTACCAATCATGTTGTAGCTTTCTTCATAAAATTGCAGCTTTGTTTTTAGTTTTTACCAATCATGATGTAGCTTTCTATTTTAAAGTTACCGCCCAAAAAAAATGGTTGTAACATGTCAAAATGCTAAAGCTTTATTTGTTTTGATGTAAAAGTTATTTGGTTGTAGCTGTACATTTTTTTGCTGCAAATTTTTTTGCTGTAGATTTAGAAGCTGTAGCTTTTAGTTTTTAGATGTAACTATTATAACGTAAAACATGATTGGTAAGTATATAACACTAGAATAAGGCCCGCGTTAATATGCGGATTTACACATTAAATTATTAATAAATATTTAAGTTTTAATTAAAAACCCGTTAAATTTGATAGAACATAGACTATAAATCAATATTGACTATTTATATCTCAATTCTTATGTGATAATTGATATAATGTGAATTCATAATCATATATATAACATAATTCAGATCATACTCAATATTTTTTTTAACTATATAATAAATCGTAAAACAACTAAAATATTTTAGAATTAAATCAGAAATTAGTAAATTTTATGTTAGTAACCTCATAGAAAACATATAAAAAATATTATCAAACATCCATATATACATCTTATTATATCATCTCTACATCCCATATATTATTACTTATATTAATTTAGACTATTAGATATTTTCCATTTATATTATCAAACATTACATATATACATCTTATTATATCTTCTCTACATCCCATATATTATTATTTTTATTAGTTTAGACTATTAGAAATTTTCCATTTAATTATTTGAGTAATTACTTGGAAACTCTTGTTGTTAATTTTTCATTTTTAATTTTATGTTTACTTAACTAAATTTAAGTTTTAACACATGTCATCATCTCAATCAATATTAAACACATGTCATGATTTCGCGAATTACAATTTTGCTTATGTGTCACGCACTTGTCGACCGGCTTCTTTTTTATATAATAAGATGTGATGTAGTTTTAATTTAATTAGTTTATGCATATTAATATTGTTATAAATTTTATATTCACAAACTAATTAAACTAAACTACATCACATATTGTATATTTTTCCAATCATATTTTATTTTAGAATAATTACAACTACAACTTCTAAATCTACAGCAAAAAAAATGTACAGTTATAACAAAACACTTACAACCAAAGTTCTACAGCAAAAATTTTACAGCTAGAGCCGAATGAATCACCTCATACGAATGTTATTGAAGCTTATATGTTTTATTCCCTAAAACATGGATGGGACCAATCACCTGCTAAATTTTAGGACCGTAGATTTATTCCCTTGACCTGACTCACAATTCATTATTACAAACATGGATGGAATCAATGAACGAGTAAGAGTAATAGCAATGCACAATTCATTATTACAAACATGGATGGAATCAATGAACGAGTAACAGTAATAACAATGCACATTTGTCTTTTAATCCCTAACCTACATGCATACGTCATTTTTATGAGATCATTAGCATTACAATATTCAATTTAGAAAGAAAACTAAATAAATAGATAAGTTTCATCACCTCGTGATTTGATGTTGTGATTAAACGTGACATCAAAGAAGATAAGTACATGTTATATTTTTCCAAATACTAGAAGATAATTTATTGACCAATGCCGTCTAAAAAACTGTAGAGACTTATCTTCTTATATTATTTTTTGTTTTTGTTACAAAAGTGGAAACTAATCGTGTTATTTTTATTTTTTATTTAACGTCGTTAGTGGTTTATGTTCATTACGCTCCTTATTACTATTAGATCATTGCTAGTATTTTTTGGCTCCTGATTATAGAACAAATAATCTTCTTAACGTAATCATTTAATTTTGTTTTTTCTCCGTATATATATATTCGACGGGACCCAATTGTCGAAGCGTACCATTTCTCTCTCTCTCTCTCTCTCTCTCTCTCTCTCTCTCTCTCTCTCTCTCTCTATAACGTATTTTTTGAGAAAACTCTGCAACAACTTTCGAAAATGCAGACGAGTCGGTTACTCTCCTTTTCCTCAGACTCACCAAGTTTCGGAAGTTTTTCCACCGCAGTAGACCTCGCCGCAATCGCCGCACGAGTCGTCGATGAATTCCGAGACGAAGATCCACAATCCGATTCACACCTGGACGGCGATGATTCCGAGTTCGCTTTCGACTGTCCTAGCCGCAGATTCTCTCACCCAATCGCTACCGCCGACGAGATTTTCTGTAACGGTCAGATCCGTCCGTTAAATCCATACGGTGGTGGAATCGGAGAATCTAAACCGACGCAGAGTCCTCGTCGTCGTCGACCGGCGTTGAGAAAATTGATGAGTGAGGATCGAGATCCGAGTTCGAATTCGACGTCGGAAGCTGAAGAGGATCTTAACGGTGTTCCGCCGGAGAGTTACTGTGTATGGAAACCGAAACAGTCGAACGACGACGATCTTCAAGGAGTTTCGTCTTCTCCGTCGCAAAGTAAAATCAAAAGTAATTCCGCTGGATTTTCGAAACGATGGAAGTTACGGAATATTCTATACGCGAGAAGTAGTAGCGAAGGGGGAAACGATAAGCTTGTGTTCCCGGCGCCGGAGAAGAAGAACGACGAGAGTATCTCCGATCAAGGAGAAGGAGAAGAGAAAACGACGTCGTTGAAGGAGGAAGAAAGGGAAAACGAAGAGGTGAAACGACAGCCGTTTGTGCCGTATAAGAAGGATATGATTGGAATATTGAAAAATGTGAATGGGCTAAGTCGTCATTTACGTCCTTTTTGAGAGATGACGTGGCAATCTCGTGAGAGGGAAACAAAAATCGACGCGGACTTTGAGTGGGCTTCGGTTTCTTTCTTTTTCTCTTTTTTCTTTTTTCTTTTTGCCTTTTTTAATTTTATTTCTCTCTCAAACTTTTTCTTTTATTTGTTTCCGGGAAAATCTTGAGTGTTTGGCTAGAAAGTAAATAGAATAATTTTAGTATTTAGTTCAAATGTATCGGTTTTGGTGGATTTGATTATTGGAACGGAGACTAGGTTTTATTCATTTCATTCCTCTTAATAATGTTGAATTATATTAAATTCAAATGTCTACACGATCTTTCAATTAAGCGAGAAATTTTATTTAATTCAAATTATTAATATGTGTAATTGTGCATGATAAATTCGAAACTTGGATAAGCGTTGTAAGTTTGTAATTAGTATGTTTCTTTATTTTGGAATCAAAAACTGTGGTCCATTGACGTGTGGAATCACATATACTTTTTTAATATAGATATGGATTTGTTAATTTGGATTTATAAAATTTAGGTGGATATTGTAGGAATGTTTGGTTTGCCTTGAGATTTTGTTGAAAGTTTCTATGAAGATATTTGTGTTCACATTATTGATTGGGTGACTTGAGTCGTCCTAATTCCCAACTAATAGTAGTATAATGAAACAAAACAAAAACCCCAAAAAAGTTGTATTTAAAAAATTAGATTAATCTATTAGATTAGTAGTCGTTGTTTCATTTAATGTCTCTCTTGGTGTCCAGGTTTAACATATGTTAAGTGGAATTCATAACGAAATAAATTATGGGATTACATAGCTAGGGGTCAAAATAGATATTCTGATTCAAGTGCTTCATGTTTATTACAGAGCTTTACTGGTGTAGCCGCAACGATTGCGGTTGCGGTTGCGGAAGTTTGCAGAAGCGGGTGGTTACAGTTTCAAGCGTTTTTCAGCGATTTGAACGACTGATGCAGCGGTTTAAAATTGGTGCGTTTGTGGGATACTTACGACTGGTTGACAGCGGGTGCAGTAGCGGTTAAATAATAAATTAACAATATAAATACATTAAATAATTATAATAAAATATCAAAAATCATATTATTATAATAAAATATAAAAGTTATTAATTCAATAAATTTAAATACTAAAAAGTCATGTATATGCTACTTACGTTTATTATTATTATTATTATTATTATTATTATTATTATTATTATTATTATTATTATTATTATTATGGATGAAAGTTATAAATTTAATAGAGAAATTGTTTCTTTTGTAGACTAATGTTATATTTTAAAATTTTAGTTTGTTAGATTTATATAAAATTGTGATCGTAATTTATTATGAGAATTTTGGTGTGAAGATTTTATAAATATAAAATTATAATAGGTTACTAATTAAAAATGTCAAATTATTATATATTTCATAATTATAATATTCAAATCTTGATTTTTTAAAATTTATTATATATTTTCTGATTTGTAAGTTGATTTTATTTTATTTTTTAATAAAAAATAAATCCAACCGCAACCGCAAACGCTCGAAGGAAGCAGCTTTTGGTTTTGAGCGGTACGGAGCGGTAAAAAGCGTTTTTCACGATTGTTGTCAAACGCTAGGAACCGCTACCGCCCGCAAACGCAGCGTTTGCGGATGGTAGCGGGTGTACCAATCAAGCTCACAGTTTGGTTTCGTTATCCATTTTTCGATTGGTACAACAGCAAAAGAAATGTATTGATTTAGTAATTCTAATGAAATAAGTGATAAAAAAATGAAAAACATGCAATTAACATAACGATAAATTAGCAAGTAAGAATAATCCATGGTTTATCGTTTTCATTGTTAAAATTTTTATTTTCTTCTGTATGTTACTCAACACCAACAAAAAATGTAAAAAAAATCAACCAAATTTTATTTCACTATTAAGGATTTTACATTTACATTATAACAACTACCTCTTATTGCTTAATACATAATCAACCTACAAACTCAAAATATAATCAAAATCTAGTCTCAATCTCAAAGTATAACCTACAAATCGTACATGTGTCTCGCCTCAGATTAATTGTTAACAAGGATAACAAGAAAATTAGATTATGAAAAGAATGACTTGCAAGTTACGATTAATGATAACTTATAAGCTCTTTTCATCATAAATCGACCAATTGTGTTTTCTAGTATGTTTATTTATATTTTGTAAACAACATCATCATTGCAAAATAATGAGTCGACAAAATGAAGATTTTTGATTGTTCGAAATCGCTTTTGCCTAACAATTACATAATATGACTTGCAAGTTAAAATTATTCCTAATGATCGGTAGGAGTAGGTTTTAGAATAGTGCATTTCTGTCTTTATCTCTACTCTAAGACGAAGATGATCGTGTTTAATTTGTTTTCAAATTCAAGTTTATCCTCTGTTATAAGAAAAATGAACTTTTTAGCCCTCATATTTTCCCCACTAGTTTTAAATTAATATGATTAGTGTAGTTATCTTACAAAAAAAAGTATTTTTCCCTCCTAAAATATGTGATCTATAAAATGGGGTTTTTTTTTAATAAATAAAAGGGTGATCTTTTTTGTTTTGTCCAAACCTATTTGATTATAAGTTGAAGCTCCCAACTAGGGGAATGAGTTCAAGCTACAAGTACTAATTTTGCCAATGCATCGGCGACAACATTTGTCGAGCGAGGAATAAAGATAAAAGAGATAGATGCAAAGCTCTCGCCTAGACTTCGAATGTCAAAGAGGAGAGTCTTCAACTCATTGATCACGCCATTCGTGTTGAGTAACGTGACAAGAGATAGCGAGTCCAAGAAGACGATAAGTTCTCAAAAACCCGCCGAAATAGCGGCAGCAATTAAAGTCGCTTTCATAGCTAGTGTTTCCGCAATCAAGACCAAAGCAACGTTCCTGCAGGCTGCATTTTGTTGAGAGATAACCTTCGAGTTCGAGTCTCTAAAACACCACCCTAAGCCTCCTTCCCTTGTTGAAGCCACCCATGAAGCGTCGGTAAATCTAAGCGTGTCCACCAGAGTTACCAACCGGTGATCTATACATTTAAGTTAACATAGACGAGTAATCATCCACCAATTTGGCAAATAAATAGCCAAAATAATGAAAAATGCTTATGCGACTCATAAATAAAATGGAGATGACATATACAATAGTGCTATATTTTCTTTCTTGAATATAATCGAAAACAATTTATTTATTTATGTTTGGTTCAAAAGAGAACAATTTCTTTTAGAGTGAAAATGCACATGAATATCTGATTTCATCTTATTATTAATTTTGCTTGACCAAACTTATGAGTAAACATTGAACCGGACTAAAATTGATTTCGGTTTTGTTGGTTATGGACTAAAATGTTGTTTTAGGTTGTTTGGATCACAGATAAATTAGTCACAATCGATATTTTGGCTATTTTGGCTCTGCACTAATCTCCTTCCAACATATAACTCACTCTTCAAGCAGGAACTGGCCTTGCACCAGACGAAAGCTTCAGATTCGCTGCGAAGAGCTGTCAAATTGTCCCTCCGCGGTCCAATTGGACGTGTCCATATGGACCATTTGATTTATGGACTATGATTGGTCGGTTCCTTATGGGCTATGGTCCAAAACAAGATGTAGGGATCGGATTCCATCCTTATGAGATAGATGCAACGACAAGAACAATTATGTGAAGTCCATAAGAAATCCTAGACATGCTTACAATGGCCCAATTTGTAATTAGGTTCATAATAGAATTAAATCCATATTTAAAATGGGTTTAATGATATTATGGGCCTAAAGCTATTTTATTTGCTTAATGGGTCAGATCCAATTCTAGTACGTAGACCTAAATTAGAAAAGCTATATATAGCTCATTGTATTCACCCGGAAATGGGTTCAGAACTTTTATCACAACAAGATCAATAAAGTTTTCTTAACAACAATTAGACAGTCTGTTTTACTTTCTGCACTGTGGTTCACTCAGAAGTCTCGCATCTCCTCTAAAACCCTTACAAATTCAATTGTGCGAGTTTTGACTCCTACACAAGACCATGTCCAGATGGGCATGACCATGGACAACCCAGATTATTCAATTTGCATTTCCATTATTTTTGTAATGACTTATTTAACTTTAATTTTTGTTATCATTATTTCCATTAATTTCTATACTAATTTGTAACTTGGAGAATGAAGACTATTCTAATTTTAATGCAATTTCTCACTGACTTGGCTTAATCCAACCATTAAAGAAGAAACATTTCAACGTTAAAAATCTAAAACATTAAATAGCTTGCTGTCAAATAGATTACAATCCCAAATCTCTCACAATAGTAATAATAACTTAATGTTACCAAACAATACAAGACAACAAGTAAAAACACTCAAATTTTAAACTCATCACACTGTCTTTTTCTCTCCCTCTTCAACGAACTCTAACTCATTACCTACAATATGCAAAACAATTTAGTTAGAATTTTGAACTTTTTCCTACAATATGCAAATAAAACTTAAAATTTGACCTTTGAATACTTACCAATTTTTTCAAAAACCTCGGAACCAATTTCTTGCACATATCAAAGCTTGAACATTTGTAGGTAAAAGGCAACTCCTATATTTATTGAGAACACGACTACCTATGCTTAAGGATGATTCCAACGCCACAGTTGTTATAGGAATGCTTAGAACATCGCAAGTCATTAATGTCAACTCTTTAAAACGTCATGAATTGTCTTTTCAATATGCCACCACATCCAAACTTCTAAAGTTAACGATGTCCAATACGGGCTCATCTAAGTATGTATCTAACGGTGATTTTCCACTACCGCCTGTCTTTCGAGAGTAGTAAGAATAAAACCCCTAACATTACAGTAAGATAAGCAAAATATACGATCAGCTTTTTAACCAGATTGTAGCATGACTAACCAAACTAATATGATCAGCTTTAATATGCAAGGTAATAAATCTTTAACCGCCTGAAACAGAACTAACTACTATGCAACGTAATAACTAACAAGAATTAACTACTATGCAACGTAAAGTAGAAATAAGATTAAAAACATCTTACAGCGTATCGTGATGGAATGTCCTTTCGTGAAACTTGTGAAGTGGTTGCGGTACTGCTGCTTGTGTCTTTCTTATAAGTTTCAAAAAGCTTAACCATTTTGCTACGCACATTAGCTACCTTCATCTTGTTTGCCGATGGATCCAAAGTATAGTACAATAATCCAGAAACGTTAATTATAATCTTGGATCAAGAACTGCAATAATTGCAAGTATGTCACTGAATTCTTCCCAATATTTATCAAATTTCTCATTCATAGCTTCCACCATTTCACAAATGATCCGATCATCCGAATCCTCATGCTCTTTTAGCCAGCATTTAATCTTCCACACTTGCATAAAGTACAAATTTGCGGTGGGATACAACGAACCAAAAATGAGGTTTGTAATTTCAGAAAACGGTGCCAGATCTCGCATATAATTTCTGATATTTCCAATTCCAAATCAGATGGGAAACTTCTATCTCTTATGCACCTCAACAAGGTTACCTAAGACGTCTTTAAACGTGATTGATCTAGATAACATTAAATAAGTTGAGTTCCAGTGAGTAAAGACGTCTAAAGCAAGACTGGCATCAGCTTGAAACCCAAGTGTCTCCATATAGTTTTCAAACATATTCTCCCTAGACTGAGATGCCTGAACATATTTAACACTATCCCTGATTTTATCTAACGCTCCACCAATCATGGCTAATATGTCTTGCATTATCAAATTCAAAATGTGTGTCGAACATCTAACGTGGAAGAAATCCCCATTACATACCAAATCCTTTGGTAGCTTTCTCCTTAATATAGCTTGCATGCTATCATTAGCAGAAGCATTATCTACGGTTATTGAGAACACTTTCTTTTCTATTCCCCAATCCTTTAATAATTCCACAAGCGTCATAGCTATTGCAGCACCCGTATGCGGAGGTGAAAATCCACAGAAAGATAAAATCTTTGATTTCAATTTCCCATCTACGTAAACATAATGCGCTGTCAAGCATATATAACCTTCTATGGTTATTGCTCGCTAAAGATCCGTGGTTAAACAAATTCTACTAAGGATTTTACTCAAGATTTCTTTAAGAATCTGTTTTTCTTTCTCATAAATTTTGTAACAATCTGTCGCAGTGATATTTCTACTCAAAAACTCGATAGAAGGATTAGCATACTTAAAAGCCTCTATAATCTTTTCATACTGCACAAATGAAAATGAGAGATTATGTTGAATTAAAGCTATTGCTATTATTTATCGGAACACCATCATATCTAGCTTTCTAATACTACTTGTAGGTGTAGTTCCCGGTGTACTTGGACAATTATCCATATGACGATTCATAGTATTAGTTCCATTTCGATGCAAATTCAGACAATAATGCTTATCACAATGCTTGCTGGTTACATCAGTTTTACAATTGTGTTTTGGACCGGACTGCGTATTCACGCGCCCATAAGTCATAGTGAACAATCTCTTCAAGAGTAGGCGATGTGACTAACTCGTTTCGATGTTTATCGCATGTTAATTCCACAACTTTGAAGATATCCAAATAGCTTATCCTGTAAAACAAAGAAATGAAGATAAGACAATGTATGAAGATAAGACAATGTAATTCGTTTCAAGAACTCAGAGAAATAACCAACGTAAAGACAAATTCATACTTTTCATCAATGAACATTTCGACTGCTTTCTCGTTAGCCGCGCTGAGGACACTAGTCATCATGCCTCCAGCTCGTCCAGCGGCATAAGCAAGATCCATTGATGGATATTTCACATTGTCTGGCTTCTTGAAAGTCAACGAACCGAGCCTGCCAAAATCCATACCGATCAAAATCCAAACCAAAACCGTAAGAAAAAACTGATCGAGAGACCAAACCGGCGACTAAGGATATTTGTGTGTGGGTTTGCTTACTTGCAAAGGTTAAGTCTTGGCCAAGTTACTTCAGAACAAGGAACTCTGTCGGGCCATGACATGGTGTAAAGGATCGGTATACGCATATCAGGCCATCCCAATTGAGCAAGCACAAAAGAATCCTATAGAACAAAACAATTCTACATATGTTAACCGATTTCTTGTTTTCATGAAACCCGGAAGACGAAAAAATGTAGCTATTTAAATTTTCAGGTAAGACCTGTGTTTCAATCATGGAGTGTATGATACTTTGAGGATGAATAACAATCTCTATATCGTCGTACTCAGCTCCAAACAAATAATGAGCTTCGATAACCTCAAGACCCTGTTTGAAGAACTTTAGAACTTGTCTTACACATGATCAAACCTTGTTGAAATTGAGAAGAAAAATGATCTCTAACCTTGTTGAAAAGCGTTGCTGAGTCCACCGTGACTTTCTTTCCCAAGTTCCAAATTGGATGTTTTAACGCGTCCGCTGCTGTAGCTTCCTTGAGCTTTTCAACAGGCCAATCTCTATTCCAACATACAACATTTTCCGTAACCAAATGAGAATGGATAGAAAGAGAAGAATATCGAAACAAACCTAAAAGTTCCACCAGAAGCAGTCAAGATTATCCTACGCAGAGCGCCTTCAGGCAAACCTTGAATACACTAGAGGACATAGAAATATAAGAATACGAATCGAAAAGTTCACTCAAATTGCTTGTTTTAAGACAAAAAAGTATGGCAATACTAAAATCACATTTTGATACCTGAAATATGGCTGAATGTTCAGAATCTGCTGGAAGAATCTTAACGTTATATTTGTTGGCGAGTGGAAGCACGAAAGGACCACCTGCGATTAACGTCTCTTTGTTTGCAAGAGCAATGTCTTTACCCGCTTCAATTGCAGCAATCGTAGGCTACAGGAAAAGTAAACAACAAGCTTTATCATCCATCTAACCTTTCTGATTCATATTCTATCAAATAAAGTAGAGTATATACCTTAAGTCCCGCACAACCTACTATTCCGGAAACAACAGTTACAGCGTCTGGGTATCGGGCAACCTATTGATGAATTACAAACAAAAACTCGATGAGGACCAACTGAGTTTTTAAAAATCCACACTGAAAGAAATGCACTAACCTCAATTACTCCTTGCTCCCCTGGAATAATCTCAGGTTTATAGTCCAAATCCGCTAACGCTTCTATAAGCTCATTAACCAATGACTCATTTCTAAGAGCAACCAAAGAGGGTTTAAATCTTCTTACCTGCCATCAATAAAAAGAGAGATAGAGAGAGTCACAGAACCATAATATAGATGAGATCGGTGAAGGCAAAAAACCTAGTTTACAGTATCTTGCTTATGCTACTAGCCAACTAGTATCACTGAAATGAGAATAAACTTAGATTCCAGGGAGAGAGAATGACTACATATTACCATACCTGATCAGCAAGGAGTGTAACATTCAAACCAACACCTAGAGCCACAACTCTAAATTTATCAGGATTCTCAGCCACAATACCCAATGTCTGCAAGAAAACACAAGATACTCCAACTTCTTAACAATAACTCAGTATTATCACTAGGAAGCATCTTAGTGGCATAGTAAAAACTCATTTCTCTTTGTGTCTAGTCATCTTAACACAATTTACACTCTAGTCTCAATCAAGATCCTCATAATTATGCTCTAATCCAATTCATCTGGAAAAAAGGCAAAACAAAACAAGAAACATATATTATTAAATCTGAGTGCCAATAGAACCAGTAGATCCAAGGACTGCGATAGGTTTTGGTCCATCCCAAGATTGACGAGGTGCCTCAGGAACAACTCTCCCAGGCCATGCAGGAGGAGGTTGTTGATTCTGCAATTTCACTGAACATTGAACTCCTTTTCCAAAACCTTTCCCTTGATTCCTCTTCCTCAAACTAAACCCACCTGAGTCACACTCCAAAGATGTCAACTTTAAACTAAAACACAACTTAAATTACCCTAAAGTTTTGATTTTTCGAGCTGAACTAGATATTCAAAATCGATGAATTTACATAAAATTACCCGCGTATAAAATGATTATCGAATAAAATTAATAGTTTTAGTTAACAATAAAATTAGGATGAATAATTATACATAATCTAAGGCCGAATTTATATGTTTGAATTTTGCGATTATTTTGCATACAAATGTGTTCCACCCGTGATATAATTAAACCAACAAATTTCATTAATAATTACTCCCTCCGTTTCACGAAGATAAATTTTTTGAGTTTTTTAGTTTGTTTCATGAAAATAGATTTCCATAAAAGATTGTAATTTTTAAGAAAAAGTTTCAAATACTGGTTGAGATGTCTTGAAAACTGTTTATTGTAGAATTCAATGCACTTTTTAAGGATAATAATTGTTTTCTTAATATGTGTGAAAAACTCAAAAAATTTATTTTCGTGAAACAGAGGGAGTATTTTGTTTACTTGTAGGAAGGTGCATTTATGAAAAAAATTAAAACATCTACTTGTCAAACAAAACAACACATGTATCCACCAAAAAAAACAAAACAACACATGTAAAAACATATTATTACATGCTCATATATTTCCAAAAGATAATAAATAGTTTTATTTTATTTTAAATCAATTTTGTTGGTATATATGTTAAATTTTTGTTCACATTTAGGGGGTGATTGGTTCGGCTGTAGCTGTAAAACTTTTGTTGTAGAATTTTTGCTGTAGCTGTACATTTTTTTGCTGTACATTTTTTTTGTTGTAGGTTTAGAAGTTGTAGCTGTAAGTTTTTAGCTATAACTATTTTAAAATAAAACATGATTGGTAAGTATACAGTATGTGATGTAGTTTTAGTTTAATTAGTTTGTGTAGATAAAAATTATTATAATTTAGAAATTCATTGCTACTTTAAACATATTAAATAAAATTAGTTAGAAAGAACAATTTTATATGTTAAATTTCTAAATTATAACAATTTTTATATGTATAAACTAATTAAAACGTCATATATTGTATATTAATAATCATTTTTTATTTCGGAATATTTTTATATCTAAAAATTTGATGTTACAACTTATAAATGTACAACAAAAAAAATGTATAGCTACAACCAAATAATTTTTACAGCCCAAAAAATAAGGCTTTAGGTTTTTGACAAGTTACAACGAGAAAAAAAAAAGTTTTTATTTTTTGGGTTGTAACATTGAAAAAAAAAGCTACATCATGATTGATAAAAATTAGAAATAAAGCTTAGTTTTAGGGAAATTAGCATATATAATACTTATTGCACTAATAATTAAGGATCTAACATGACCTAAATTATAATTAGGTAAATAACATGGAGCATATCTAGAATGATCATTTTAACCTTATTCAGTTACATGATAAATAGTCCACTATATTTTGATCTCATAGCTGACTATTCGCAAATAGTCCACTATTCGCAGATAAATATTACAAAAAAAGATGAATAGCTGACTATGCATTTATAAGTAGTCGACTATAATCATAGTGAATTAATCACAAAATAAACTATATAACTAGAATATCAAACACTCTTTTACATAGACAATGTTTTAAATAGTCAACTATGTTTTGATATGATAGTTGGCTATTCGCACTTAAATGTTTTTAAAAAAAAACTGAATAGCTGACTATGCATGAATAAATAGTCAACTATAATCATAATAAATTAGTCATAGAGTGAATTATATTACAACTAAGAATAGCAAATACTCATTTACATAACCAATGTGTTAAATAGTCAACTATTATAATGTGAACCGATAGCCAACTATCTATACTTAATCATATAATTAAAGGTATTTTGGTCAATTTGTTTTATGTGGATGTTACTTACCTAAATTCTATTTACAACATGTTAAATACCTAATTAATGCCTCCCAAACTATTATACACCTAATTAACCCTTAGTTTTAGGATGAAAGCTACAACATGATTGGTAAAGATTTTGTAATTTTTTTTTAAAACAAGGCCGTAGAGAGGCTGTAGACTAAATTAAAGCTCAACCAATCATCCCCTTAGTTCTATGATTTAAATCTATAATTTCGAAATATTTTAATTTTGGCAAGTTGAATATTTCAAAATATTTTAATTTTGGCAAATTTAGGAAGATTCAAATGTGTTAGGCAATTAGAGTTATAGTAATCAAAATAAGTATATTTGGAAATAAAAGTATTTGGTAATGAGTATAAGAAAATGAAATAAATAAATAAAAATAAAGAGGAAAAAAATTGTGGTGAATGACACCTAAACAAAGTGTTCCCAAAATGTTTCTCAAATAATATATAGGATTGAGTCATGTGTTACACTTTGAAGATACCCAGATGGCAAAATTCATACTCTCCAAAGAAAAACTAACGAAGGATTGCAACTTTAAACTAAACACAACTAAAATCACCCAAAAAGATTTGAGGAAGGAGAGATTTGGGGGTCAAACCTGGAATTTTGGGGATTTGATTGAACCTGGAGGTATCTAAGAAAGAAATAGCTTTGGATTCAGCTGGAGATAGTGAGTTTAGAGTCATCATCAGTCTTTTCAACAAACAAAAACAAAATCGAATATTTTTCAGAGAACCAACTTTTGATTCCAACTCGATTATAACAGAGAAGAACTAGTTTGGTAGAGTAAGAGAGAAGTGGAGATAGATGATCTGAGAAGAGGAATATTACATAAAATTCATTTAATAAGGCAACTGGGCCACACACGTACAAGGGCTGATGTTGTATCATGATATTGACGTTACCGCTTCAGAGTCTAGTTCTTCTTGGAGGAAATATGATAAAGATGATTACGATGATGCTGCTTTAAGAAATTAAAGCCACACACGCTTAACCTTATCATTCTAAGAAGATAATCGATACTGCATGTGAGACACTGTTAAGGTCCCAAAAGCATTAAGAACACACAAGAATTTTCAAATAATTTTCTCTTCATATTTTCTTTCACCATTGGTACATGTTAAGACTTAAATACAAAAACAAGAAAGTGACTACTACGTGAACATGTTCACATATCTACTAATTTAGGAAAGGCACTAATTCCTCATCTCCACATTCTTTGACATAACCAACATTGGTTTTCTCCGGTTAAGTCAATTGGTTCTCATCAGACACATGGCACCAAGAGGTATCTCCTCACCGGAAACCACTGTTTCCAGAGATCACCGCTGCTGGTCTAAGAGAAGAGGAATATAATTAGAGGGTCAAATGAGTTTGAAAGAATCTTAAGTGAATTCGAAAAGGACAATTTTTATATACCACTTTTAAAAGTTTTTTTTCCATGGATACCATTAATTTTTAAAAGTTCCCTACATACCACTTTTTTCAAATGTTCCAAAAATACCACAAAATTAAAACTAGTTTTAAATGGTCAAAACTAAACCTTAAACCCTAAACCTACACCTAAACCTATACCCTAATTGTACAATAGTTAACCCAAACCCAAAAATTTAAATTCTAGACCCTCTACAAATCAATTTTTGTGTTTGTGGTATTTTTGGAAACTTTGATTCTTTTTAAAAAAAAAATGGTATCTAAGGAAAATTTAAAAATTAATGGTATCTAAGAAACAAAAACTTTGTTTGGTGGCATCCTAGGGAATTTCTCATTCATAAATGGTACTAGCTTTTAAAGTATTTTTAAGGTTTTTATGGGTCTTTTAATTCATTCTCCCAAAATCACACCAAAATACCAAAGAATCGGTTGTTCACAAACTTTAGTCAAATTCTTTTTAATTGACAATACCATGAAATGAATTGTTAAATTGAATAACATTAACATTTAATAGAATTGAGTAATCGTTCAGTTGAATAACACTAGAATTTTGGATAATTTGAAAGAATGTCTACAAATACACAATTCAATAACACATGAATTTAAAAAAATTCATAGAACACATAATTGAATAACATTAGAATTCTATGAAATTGTAATTTCTTTCAAATTTTGTAATTGAATACCCCCACCTAGATCACTTCGCAGAACTTAGGGGAAATTTTACTTCTTTCCAGGTAGCTTATATTCCTCGTTCTTGTAATGTCTGTGCCGATGCCTTTGCAAAAGCGGCTCGAGCACGTAACCATATCTTTTCCCCTGTAAATTTCGATGAGTTGGTAGATAGTACCCGTCTTGGGGATGTTTCTACCGACCAAATATAATTTAATATATGGAGCTTGTTGAGAGAAAAAAATACTCCCTCCGTTTCAATATATAAGCTGTTTTAGGGTTTTTGTTTTGTTTCATAATGTAAGCTGTTTTGACAATACTAGGTATTTTTAACTTTATTGAATACTGTGTGACCAATAGTATTTTGCAGTCTTTTTTATAATTGGTTAAACTGTTTTTAATATATGTTTTAAATGCTACTTTTTAGAGTAAAAATAGTTTCTTAATATTCGCGATTTTTGCTAAAACATCTTATATTATGAAACGGAGGAGTACTAATTAAGTTAACATCGACGAATAATCATCCACCAATTTTGCAAATAAATTAGCCAAAATAATGAAATATGCTTATGAAACTCATAAATAAAATGGAGATGACATATATAATAGTGCTATATTTTCTTTCTTGAATATAATCGGAAAACAATTTATTGATTTATTTTTGGTTCAAAAGAGAACAATTTCGGTATCATTGGTTATGGACTAAAATGTTGTTTTGGCTTGTTTGGATCACAGATAAATTAGTGACAATCGATAATCCTTGCCAAAACGCTATTAAGTAAACCAATTCTCTGCACTAATCTTCTGCCAACAACAACTATCAAGCAGGAACTGGCCTTGCCCCAGACGAAAGCTTCAGATTCGCTGCGTATTCACGCGCCCACAGGTCATAGTGAACAATCTCTTCAAGAGTAGGCGATGTTACCAACTCGTTTCGATGCTTATCACACGTTAATTCCACAACTTTGAAGATATCCAAATAGCTTATCCTGTAAAACCAAGAAATGAAGATAAGACGTTTCAAGAACTCAAGAGATAACCAAAGAAAAAACAGTTTCTTCTTACTTTTCATCGATGAACATTTCAACAGCTTTCTCGTTAGCTGCGCTAAGAACTCCCGTCATTGTACCTCCAGCTCGTCCAGCAGCATAAGCAAGATCCATTGATGGGTATTTCACATTGTCCGGTTTCTTGAAAGTCAACGAACCGAGTCTGCCAAAAATCCATAACGATCAAAGTGCGTAAAGTACAAGGTTTAACCGAACCAAACCAAAACCGATTTAAAGACCAAACCGAATACAAAATAGACAGGAAATTTGTGTGTGGCTTGCTTACTTGCAAAGATCAAGTCTTGGCCAAGTTACTTCAGAACAAGGAACTCTATCAGGCCACGACATGGTGTAGAGGATCGGTATACGCATATCAGGCCATCCCAATTGAGCAAGTACAGAAGAATCCTATCAAACAAAACAATTATATCTGTGTTAAGCGAATTCTTGTTTTCATGAAACCAAAAGACGAAAATGTAGTTAAGACCTGTGTTTCAATCATGGAGTGTATAATACTTTGAGGATGAATAACAATCTCTATATCGTCGTACTCAGCTCCAAACAAATAATGAGCTTCGATAACCTCAAGACCCTGTTTCAAGAAATCAAGAACTTAAATACACCTAATCAAAGACACCTTTAAAATCAGAGAAGAAAAATGATCTCTAACCTTGTTGAAAAGCGTAGCGGAGTCCACAGTGATTTTCTTTCCCATATTCCAGTTTGGGTGCTTTAACGCATCCGCTACTTTAACTTCCTTGAGCTTTTCAACAGGCCAATCTCTATTCCAACATCCAGTAAATAATTTATGTAACAAAATGAGAACGACGAAAAGAATTTATAGAAAGACAAGGATAATCGAAACAAACCTAAAAGCTCCACCAGATGCAGTTAAGATTATCCTACGTAGAGAGCCTTCAGGCAAACCTTGAATACACTAGAGAACATAGAAACATAAGAATATGAATCCAAAAGTTCACTCAAATTGCTTTAACATCACTAAAATCACATTTTGATACCTGAAATATGGCTGAATGTTCAGAATCTGCTGGAAGAATCTTAACGTTATGTTTGTTGGCGAGTGGAAGCACGAAAGGACCACCTGCGATTAACGTCTCTTTGTTTGCAAGAGCAATGTCTTTACCCGCTTCAATTGCAGCGACCGTAGGCTACAGGAAAAATAAACAACAAGCTTTCATCTTTAATTTTCTTATTCACATTCTCTCAATAAGGTTTGATAACAACTAAAAGTAAAGTATATGTACCTTTAGTCCTGCACAACCTACTATTCCGGTAACAACGGTTACAGCGTCTGGATGTCGAGCAACCTGTTGATGAATATTAGCGAAATCCTTATGAGGATCCTAAAAATTGTGAAAATTCACATTGAAAGAAATGCACTAACCTCAATCACTCCTTGCTCTCCTGGAATAATCTCAGGTTTATAGTCTAAATCCACTAAAGCTTCTTTAAGCTCATTAAGCAATGACTCATTTCTAACAGCAACCAACGATGGTTTAAATCTTCTTACCTGCCACCATAATATAGATGAGATCACTGGAGGCGAAAAACCTAAGCGAGAATTTGGTTTGATTTGCTACACAACTAGTCTACAATATCTCGCTTAAGCTACTAGTATCACTGAATTGAGTATCAAAACTGGATTTCCGGTGGTATAGACGACGATTTGGAGAGAATTACTGTAAACTACCATACCTGATCAGCAAGGAGTGTAACATTCGAACCAGCAGCTAGAGCCACAACTCTAAATTTGTCCGGATTCTCAGCCACAATATCCAATGTCTGCAGAAAACACAAGATATTGCACCTTCTTGTCAATAAAAATGATTCAACAATAACTCAGTATCATCACTAGTAAGTATCCTCGGGGCGTTAAAATATCGTAAAAACTCATTTCTCTTTGTGTCTAGTAGTCTTAACACAATTTCCACTCTAATCTCACTCAAGAACCGCACAACAATGCTCTAATCCAACTAATGAAGCTAAAATGAATATTAAACCTGAGTGCCAATAGAACCAGTAGATCCAACGATTGAGATGGGTTTTGGTCCATCCCAAGATTGACGAGGTGCCTCAGGAACAGCTCTCCCAGGCCATGCAGGAGGAGGTTGCTGATTCTGCACTGAACATTGAACTCCTCTTCCAAAATCTTTCCCTTGATTCCTCTTCCTCAAACTAAACCCACCTGAGTCACACTCCAAAGATGTCAACTTTAAACTAAAACACAACTTAAATTACCCTGAAGTTTCGATTTTTCGAGCTGAACTAGATTATTTACAGAGAATTGGGTCATATGTTACACTTTGAAGATACCCAGATGGCAAAATTCATACTCTCCAAACGAAGGATTGCACTTTAAACTAAAATTACCAAAAAGTTTCGATTTTTCGAGAGATGATTCAGTGTTCAAAATCGAGGAATTTACAGAGAATTGGTATGCATATGTTACAGTTTGAAGACCCAGATGGCGAAATTCTTACTCTCCAAAGAAAAATTGCAACTTATTTTTTTCTATCTACAAGAGATTTGACGAAGGAGAGATTTGGGGGTCAAAACCTGGAATTTTGGGGATTTGATTGAACCAGGAGGTATCTAAGAAAGAAATAGCTTTGGATTCAGCTGGAGATAGTGAGTTTAGAGTCATCATCAGTCTTTTCAAACAAAAAAATCGAATATTTTTCAGAGAACCAACTTTTGATTCCAACTCGATAATATCAGAGAAGAACTAGTAAGAGAGAAGTGGAGATAGATGATAAGAGAAGATTGGTAAAAGGATCGCAATTTGAACGGTACACGAACAATTTTGACATTTTCTATTGATTTAAACGTTTTAACAATTAGCCTTTAGTTATTGTCTTAAGATCCGATTAGCGAATATGGAGATTATACTGTCTTTTACTTAAAACGTTCCCATTTTTCTTTTGTAAAAGTGGTAGGTTCACATGTCGTATATTCGTCAATAATTTAAACTTTGATTATAGGGATAATAACTACAATTACAAGAGTTTATGTATTGTTAACAATTTGCCATCACTCCTCACCCACCGTCTGACACATTAGATTCCAAAAAAAAAAAACAGAGAACAAATCGAAGCATAATATAAAGTTATAAACCATTCATTATAGCAAGAAATTAACTTTGGTCAAAAAAAAAAAAAAAAAAAAAAGCAAGAAATTAACATCTTTTCCATATATAATAGATTTGTTTTCTTATTTCTTTTAAGGCCCATCATAGTTTAAGGCCCAAATAAATCCTTGGGCCTGATCAATAATAATAATAGAGCTAAGGAAAATAAAAACCACACGACGGTGATTATCCTCTTCTTCGTGTGGCACACATACAGTAACCTGATCAACAAAACAAAGATGATTAAGCTTTTCCTCGATATGAGCAAAATCTGATTACTCTTCCCTCATCGATTTTTTTTGTCTCTCCCGGAGAAGATCTCTTCTTCTCCTTAATTTCTCGCAAATCGTTTGTTGTGGATTTTCGATTTCTCTTTGCCGCTTGGATTCGTTCAAGTTCGGTGAGCTGCTATGGCAACTCATCAACAGTCGCAGCCTCCTTCCGATTTTCCGGCTCCGTCCGATGAGAAATCCCAGATTTCAGGTTTAATTACAGCTCTACTATACCTTTTGTGGTGGATTCTGGGCATTTTATTGGTTTCGTGAATGAATTTTGAGTTCTTATGATTGAGATTGCTTAGTTAGGGATTTTCTATTGAACTATTATTGGTGAATGTTCAATTCCACACTAAACCTAGAAACGATTGAGCCTTATGAGATAATTGTTCTTGTTTTTAGCTCAAAATTTGGTGAAAATGGAAAGTTATGTAGAGTATTAAGGTTTTGCTAAACGTTCCTTTGTTGAAAAAATGTGTTGTTACAGAGGTTACAAAGCCTGCAATTGAGGCTCAACAAGCTAGCACCGCTCAGGAAACTGCTAAGGTGGATTCTATGCCCTCTGTGTTTGTGAATTCAGAACCAATAAGAGAGGATCAGATTCAGAACGCAATCAAATTCCTTTCGCATCCGAGAGTTAGGGGCTCGCCTGTTATACATCGAAGATCGTTTCTTGAGAGGAAAGGACTCACAAAGGAAGAGATTGACGAAGCTTTCCGTCGCGTCCCTGTAAGCTTCCTTCTCACTTCTTCCTGTTTTGATAATCAAAACCATTTTCAATGGCTTACCTGTGTAAATTTCTTAATTATAGGACCCTCCACCGAGTTCTCAAACAACTGTTACCGGTCAAGGTAAATAAGCAAGACCTAGATTTTTTTGTTTCTTTGAGGATTGGATTTTTTAGTGGAGGTATATGTATGAATTTTCATGTTACAAGCAGATGGACAGCAAGCAGTGTCTAATGTTCAGCCACAAGGGCAGATACAAGCCATGCAGACTGCTCCTGCTCCTGTTGTTATGATTCCACCTCCAAGTATTATCTCTCGGTTTCGCTGGTACCATGCTGCTCTTGCTGTAGGAGTATTAGCTGCTTCTGGTGCCGGAACAGCTGTTTTTGTAAAGGTAACCTGACCTGAAACGCCTTTAAATGCAGAATGTTTAGCTGATGGTGTAATGAATTTAATTAGTACATCGAATGATGGGATGAGATAGTTAGGTCATTACTGAAATGGAAGCTTACACTTTTAGAATTTATTGTTTGGCTTAGCAAATGAAGTTCATACCTCTCATTCTTCATCTCCATTAGAGTTTGTTAGGGTGTGGGAAAGTTATTTCTCGCTTTCTGGATTTTACTGATTGCTAGATGTGTTTTATAATTCTCCGTGTGGAATGCAAGTTTGTAGTATTAATAATTTCCTTTATACAAAATCAAGATCATATTGAAGTGAGATTTGTTCTTGTTTCAGAAATCTCTCATCCCCAGATTAAAGTCGTGGGTCCGCAGAATTATGTTGGAAGAAGAAACTGATCCTCTGAAGAAAGATGATGCAAAACCTAGCTTAGCTGAAGAAGCAGTAGCTGCAGCCAAAGCTGCTTCTGCAGCTGCTTCTGATGTAGCCAGGGTTAGTCAGGAAATGATGATAACGAAGAGTGAAGGTATATATTATTCCTGCAGTTTAATCTAGACCTGAGTTTCTCCTCTTTCTGTAACCATTTCATCTCTTTTCTTACTCGCTTCTTCCTTTGCCACTGAAACCAAATCTGTGCGTTGTTTTGTTGTCAGAGAGGAAATATTTTGAGGATTTAACGCACCTGTTAGGCGTCCAAGTACAGGAAATGAAGTCTTTGAGCAATAACATCCGTAGGCTCGAAGGTAGTATTCAGGCTTTATTGAAATAGGAAGATCTTGTCTTGCTATTCATATTCTTACATCTAATTTTGAACAATTACAACTGAACTCGTAGCATATTTGGTTGATCCTAAGAAGCTACTGTTAAAACAATTACAACTACAGTAGCTTCTTGACCTAAAGAGTAATATTCTATTCCAATTTCTTACTTTCAGGGCAATCCAACAACATCCCAAAGCTTTATTCAGCTGACCAAGAGGTTTATGGTGGTTCGGTCACAAATCCAGCAGCAAGGGTGAGTTTAAGATTAAAGGGTTATGGAATAATCTTTGATGCATAGAGTAAATGATCTACAAACAGAAAGAAAACCTGAACTTGAATGTAAAGAAACAGAATCTGAAACCTAAACACCCTCTGTAGAAGAAAACCTCACACCAAATCCTCTGAGTAAATAAACTCTAGTTATCAAGAAATAGAAATTTTGAATAAATCCAAAGACTCTAATTAGTAACATTTAAACTTGATAATTAGCTACTGGAGTCATGTCATTGTTCTGGCATTTGTCAATCCTTAGCCTTAGGCAGTTGTGTTTAGGTTGGACCAATTGAGGGATAAAAGATCCCAAAACACTAAGAAACCCTAAAAAGAACTTCATTGAGCTTGAATGAAAGAAACAGAATCTGAAACCAAATCACCCCAAATAGGACAGTTCTCTTTTCTCAGTAATCAACTTAGCACACTTATACTTGGTAATATAATTCTTTTGGTAACATTAGGAGTGTTGATATGTGATGCAGAAACCCTATGCAAATGGCAGCCACGTTGATTATGACACTCGTTCAGGTTAGCTCAAACTGCACTACGGTTTATTGTTTTTGATTATGTTATTCTTTCTAACTATGTTGTAATACAGCACGATCTGCCTCTCCTCCTGCGCCACCATCTGATTCATCTATGCCCCCTCATCCAAAGTCATACATGGATGTAATGTTCTGAAACCTCTAAACTGCAGAATCATGGGTTTATAATGACTATTTACCCTTTTGAGTTCCAATTAAACTTTCTAAGATTTAGTTGAAAATTGGTGATGCTGCAGATTATGTCTATGATCCAGAGAGGAGAGAAGCCTTCAAACATTCGGGTAAAATGAAAACTAATTTATTTTCTTGCACCATATTGATACATTGTCACAATGTGATAAACTTATCGCACTTCCATAAAAATGCAGGAGATTAACGACATGCCACCGAATCCGAATCAAGAAATATCAAACCCTCGCATTGCTCCTAAAACTAAGGTATAAACTGAAATGTCCCTGAATGTTAAACCAAGTCTTTGTAATGAATCTTGGTTGATTTTGTGGAACTGCACAAAATTTATTAGTAGGAATTGCTTAAACCCATTTTGTCTCATTGTTATTAGCCATGGGACTATGGTCAAGCACCACAAGACGAGAGTGCCAACGGTTCATGGTGGCAACAAAAGAACCCTAGATCCACCGATTTCGGATACGAGACAACAGCGTCGCGTGTCATCGCTAACCAAAACGAAACCACAATGGAACCAGCAGCTCTCCAGAGACAGCGGTCATGGGTTCCTCCACAACCACCTCCAGTTGTTATGCCAGAAGCAGCCGAAGCCATTCGTCGTCCAAAGCCACAAGCTAAGATAGACCAAGAAACTGCTGCTAATGATGACCAGTCAGGTGTTAGCGATGAGTTACAAAAGATCACTAAGTTCTCTGAATCTGGTGGTGATGGATCAGGAAGATTGCAAATCACAGAGATACAAGAAGAAACAGAACAACAACTGATCAGCCAAGAAGGGAACTAAAAAGAAGATATTTAGGGTCTCTTGATTACAACACATCATCTCCTATGGTATAATTTTATGAGGTTTGCTTGTAAGAATACATGTATTTAGGTTTTATCACCTACCTTAATATAATAACAAATTTTAAAAAAATAGAAAACAAGTCAAAGCCTTGTTACACAAGTAAACTCAGTCATTTGATTGCTTGTCTGATTTTAAATATATTGAAACTTCTATCACACAAAAGAGCTGGTTTCTTATAAGCTAATAACTATAAGAGAGACTATACATAGGCAGAATTCATATTTGGTCACAGGCAACACAAGTGTGAATAATTAAGATGAAGCATTAGTAAAGAGCTTGTAAGAAGAAATCAAAGCGCTGACCGCAAACGCTCCAAACGCTATAAAAGAAACCGCGATAGAAGCGGTTGCCATCTGCGTAAACTCATCTTTTCCCCAATTAGAAACCCAATCATCAACTCGAGTCGCAGCACACGAAGAAGCCGACATTAGAAGATACGCAAGAAGCTACATAAATTTAAACTCATCAGAATCAATCATCTTTGATTTTCACAAAAAATGCTAAAACGCTAAAACACTCACTTGATCCATGGAGAAAACGAACATGTCATGAAATCCACAGTTTATCATATAACTCTCTTTAGCTACATAGCAAGCAGCATCACAAGCTTCAAAAGCAGAGTAAACGAATGCTATAACGTTCACAGCTAAACAATACCTGCAAAATTTCACTGATCCGATTAAGATTTTTCAATTCCAAACCCTAAAAAAGTGTTAAAGATCGAGAGAGAAGAGATCGAGACCTGTACTCTTTGTAGCGATCATAAGAATCGCCGCTCCAACCTTGAGTTTTATCAGCAGCCATGATTGAAAACGAAATCACACACAAAATTACTTCGCTTACTCTAAACCCTAGCGCCGCTAAACTCACCAATTCGTCTCGTCTCGCTCTGTTCACCGTCGTCATCGCCGCCGATTCTCCGCCGTTCGTCGGATTTCCGACCTTCCTCGTCGTAGTTTGTGGATTTTCTTCCCTAACCCAGCGATTGAACACCACCATCGACGACGGAGATTTATCGGCAGATGAATTCGTCGGAGCTCTCGCATTCCGGTGATGTCGCGGCGGCGGAAACTGAGGAGGAGGAGGAGGAGGCGGAGAGGGAAGAGGGGTAAACTGTGTGAATTTACCGTCGGTTACGATCGCCGATCTCGGATTTTCGATTTTGAACGGAGATCCTTCAGGCGAAACGTAACGGCTCTCCGGTGGATCTCCGGCATCTGATAACGGAGAGTGAAATCGGAGAGGAGAGAGTGGTGATTCGATGTAAATTTGTGCTTCTGAGTTCGTTGATGTAGTTCGCTTCATGATTACCGTCGGAGAAAAACTCCGATTTCGATTTCGAATTCTCCGGCGAGAAAATTTTGTGTGTGTGTGTTTGTTTGTTTGTTATGTGCAGTGTGTGAGAAAGTGTTAAGGAGAAAAGGAAACTTTAATTACTCTTTTTTTTTATTTCTCATTGTTTTCCCGGCAACTGAAGAAAAAGGTGTACTGGACCCACTATGGATTTCTTCGTGGAGAATTATAACCCAAAATGATCCAGTGTGACGCATGTTTACCTGCACCCAGATTGTGTTAACCAATTGTGATGCACCATGTTGATTTCTGACGCAATCATAAGATGTTTTATGTTTTATGATTTTCAGTGCATGTGTTTCGTTTGATTTTCTTTTTGCTCTTTTTACCATCTATAAAGATTCCATATATTTTATTTGTATGATAAAAGATTCCTTATCATTACGATTATTAACAAACAAATTGCACTATGTAACTTATTTTAGTAGCTTAGTAATAAACAAACAATGATAAAATTCTAAATATATTAGTTTAGTTATCGCATCTATTTTTTTATAATGTGTTATTTTTACATGATGTCTTGCCATTTATATAACTTATCAAAGATACATATTACGTATATTTTACACTTGTCAAATATGCTTTTTTAATTACTATGAATTACAATTTTTGTCAGTTGATGATAAAATTTGCTTATTAATCAAACAAAAACTGTGCTTCCATCCCCATTTCCATAAATTACGAACCACAATCCTAAGCCAATTCTCGAACAAAAATAAGCAGAAAAGTTAAAAACTAGTCTAAGGAAAACACATAAAGAATATACACATAAACGAAGCTAAAGTAAAGAATCATTGATCTCAATCCGTTGTTTTATTTTCAATCTTGTCAAATCCTTTGTAGTTTTTTGAGCATTCCCTTTTGAATAAAATGTCTTCTCTCTTTAGATTTAAAAATTCAATAAATAAAAAAAAAAGTAAAATATCAAAAGCATTGTTTTGCCTTTTGTTCTTTATTTAAAGCACAAAGCAACCCACCCACTCTTATTTATTTCCCTTTTTTCTATTGATGTCTTAACCATATTTACTCTTTCAAAAACCATCGTCACAACACTTCTTTTTTTGTTATTTTGAGTAATCGACCACAAAAGCCTTTTCTTGATCAGTTTAAATCAAACGGAAGATAAGGAATAAATAATATTCACATTAACAAGTGCATACAAAATTATCCATAAGTATTTTGTATTAACTTAAAAGACTCATATTGATGGTCTATTATGGAGGATTCTTGATTCTGACAAAACCCAAGATCATTCCAATTTCTGTTTTTTTTACTTTTAACCAAACTCATTTACAGTTTCCTCCTTTTTTACATTTTAGATAGTTACAGACTCAAAACGTTGAGAGATGAAAGCAAGAAACTGAATAAAAAGAAGAAATCAGTCTAAGAGTTAAGTGAAGTTTCCATAGGCTCTCTTCTTTTCTTCCATTGTCTAGTTTGGCCGTCTAAACCCACCGTTTTCTGCCGTCTCTAGAGCGGTATCAGCGGTTTCTAACCTCGGATTAGCGTTCTCTAAGCGTATAGGACGAAGAAGTCCATGTAATCTCAAAAGGTAGCTCTGGCTAGGAGGCTGGCTGCTTGCGTATCGAGCTTCCATTGTTGTTTGGGTGTTTGAAAACCGTTGTTCTGAATCTGAGCTTTGAAGGTTGGATAATGCACTGAGATCAAGACCTGGAAAGACCGAGCAACGGCACCGTGGACATTTAACGTTCAATCGAAGCCATTGGTCTATACATTCAACATGGAAGTTATGCGCACAAGGTAAACCCCTAACCTGAACAAAAACCAACATTTTCAAGTCATTAATGGATAGTACAAAAACTAGGAATTCGGTTTAGATTTTGAGTTACCTCGTTACCGACATAGAACTCTTCTAAGCAAATAGGACATTCGGTGCAATCGGTTGGGACAGATTTTAACATGAACTTTGGAAGTTCTTGAATGAGTGCTTCGACTGCTTCTCTCTGTTAAACCCGAAAGAGTCAACCTTTATACGGTATTTTGATTCTCGACTATCACATAATAAACTACGGTGACTTACCTGAGCTGAAGTCAAGTAAAGCCCTGGATGATACGTAGCAGCATCTAGGCCCATATTTCTCAACTCTTGTCCTGCAGCTTCGAATGCCCAATCCGGTACTCTAACCATGTCAACTAGAATCTGCACACAAAGGAGACACACATTGACCAAACAACGACTAATTCGGGAGAAGATAGGAGAGTGAAGTCATGAGATTTTGACTACTTACACCAAACTCTGAAAGGGGAATTCCGTGTAGTAAATGTGCTCGTCTTCGTGTCAACCACTGCTCAGATTCACACAACGCGTAAATATGAAATCGTTATCTAATCAAACAAAAGAAGTGATATAAAGAGATTTGTATCTACCTTTCCTATACACATGCAGGCGATGCAAGCGAGTCCACTAGAGCTGAATAGCAATGAAATGAAGAAACCCCATTTCTGACCATCTTCAGGTAACTAAAGAAGACGAGGGATACGTAATAAACTCAGAGACGGGATTTATCCAATATGGATATAGCCATGTATAACTACTTACACAGTCACTCGCGTTTATAAACCATAGCATTCCAACTACAGTCCAAAACCAAAGAAACGGATATAGTAGCAATGCTAAGATAGACAAAACCACTACTCTCCCACAAAACCGGGAATCACGCTGCTGCCTTCCAAAATCCCTAATACGATTCAAGCAAACAAGAAAATACGCATCGAGCTCCTAAGTCCTAATGAACAAGCTTATAAATGTTACAAAGAAAATGTATGTCATGGAGCTTTAAATGGAACTTACAAGGAAAGTCCAGCAGCAAGTCCATTGTCAACAAACATCAAAAGGCGGAAGATAAACACGCCTGTGTAATCGACCTAAACGTAACAGAGACTTAAAAATTAAACTGACTTAAAGATTTTCCAGAAATGGAAAACAAGCAAGAGATACATACCACAATCCATATATGCAATGGGTTTTGGCATTGATTATACTTGTTCCAATTGATAGCTACAATGATTCTACAAAGCAAACATCAAGGAAACATCAATTGATGAAAACTAAAACTCATATCAGTAAGATAAGAAATTTTTTTTTCCTTTGTTCCTTTTCCTTGTCCTATGAGTTTATTCAAACAAAACCCAAAAAATGAGAACTTGTATCCATTGAGAATCATAAATAGCAAAAATTAAAGGCATCGAATTTTAATCGAAGAATCTATCTACAAGATTACGATTTTGTAGCTCAAACATAAAGCCAAAGTAACAAAACAATAAAGGCATAGAATTTTACAATTCGAAGAATCTATCAAGCAGAGGTATAAAGGATACACACTAGTCACAAGCATCGACAAGAAGAACCCATCGTACCTGCAAAATCAAAAAGTTCAAAATTCACACATAAAATAAGAAACACTGAACAATAATCAAACTGAGATGTCGAAATCGGAATCTGCTACAGCTAAAATTAAGAACCAACCACTTGAAATCAACACCTCTCATCGCCGTATGAGAGAGACGAAAAACCCTAAGAGTAGTTTAGAAAGCGTTCATCTCTATACAGAAACGAAATTCGAATCCTTTAGCTGATGCAGCTCGTATGGTTTAAGCTCTGAGAGAGAGAGAGAGAGAGAGAGAGAGAGAAATGGGTTTTGTTCTTGAAGAGGAGAACGAGGGGCATTTTAAGTAAAGTATAGTTCCGGGGAAGAAAATAGAAGGAAGGAGAAATTTCGGGGATCAAAAAAGAAGGTTTCGTGAATGTTTTGTTAATTGTTATTTGTTAGGTAGACACTAGACGTAGATCCATCCATCTAATTTCATATTTTGGTAAAATCGTATTAAATGGTCTAATGTAACCGATTACATCCTTTTTTGTCCTAAATAATAGACTAAAGTCACTAAATGAAATAAAACAAGAGTTTATTAGTTGAATAATATGTTGAATAATATGTTGAAAGAGAATTTGCATTGTATATAGTATATAGAGGGCCGTCTCAAAATTTATAGAGACTCTGTTCAAATATTATAATTAGGCCCTAAATATTATTAGTTTTTAAACGTTAATTATATTTAAAAATATTACATATAGCTTATCGTAATGAATATTTTATAATCATAAATATTTTTTTCTTAATTTTTCTACAACAAATAAAATTTTATTACTCAAAATTGTCTCATTCATATAATTACAAGTAAAAAATTATATTTAAACAAAGTCATTCTTCTTATCGATCAAAGAAGAGTCAAGTCGAGTTTTTTTTTAGTTTGAGTTTGTAACTTGAAGAATAAATTTACTTAGAAATATAATAAAAAGAATGTTTAGTATATTACACATCATAAACAACATATCACTAAGTAAATAATTAAAACATGAAAATACTTGAAGATGTTGTCTTGAATGATTAAAGACGGCAGATTGTGAAACTAGAATCATTTTTATTTATAGCTTTGTTATGAAAATGTTAGAAAAAACTCTTTTTTTACAGAATTGGCGAAGAATTTGTTTAATTTTTTAATATATATACCAAATATAATTAATAAAAAAATATCTAAATGTAGTCAAGTAAAAAGTTTTTACCTAATTAATATTCAAAAGCTCTTTTCCTTTAATATTAACAATCGATACTAATTACTACATCATTTTCCTATGCTAATTATATATATATATATATATATATATATATATATCAAATGTAAGTAGTCCTTAATTTAGTTCTTTTTTTGTTTGGTTGTCTAAATAGAATAGAATTAATTTTTTTTTAAAATCTTTAATTGTTAACAAGCTCAAATTTTTTAATAACATATACTTATATAAAAAAAATATTTTTGGGCCCTTCTAAATTATAGGCCCTGTTCGACCGCACTACTTGCACACGTAAATAGACGCCACTGAGTATATACACATACAATGTGATATTTAGGTCCACTACACTTTCATTGTTGTATTTTTCATAATTTGAAGTAGCTCCATCTCCCCGGTGGAATCTCCTCCACCGTACTATTATCATTCTCCACCTCCACCGTACTAGTTTTTGAGCTTTGCTTGGAGGGATTCCAAGCATAAATTTTTTATTTTGTGAAATTAGGTTTTAGTAGATTAAAAAGAAATATATACATATTTATTTAATAATTTGGCTGATTAATATCTACATTATTCAATTTGGATATAGATTTTTGTATGAAAATAATGGTGAAATGTGGACAAAGGGAAATTTGGTATTTGGTGCTTGTCGTATTTTGGTATTATTTGGTGCTTCTCGTATTTTGGTATTACTTGGGGCTTCTCGTATTTGGTATTTGAGGCTTCTCGATGACCGTTTAACTTGGAGACTCATGTTGATATTTCATAATGTAACCGATTACATCCTTTTTTGTCCTACATAATAGACTAAAGTCACTAAATGAAATAAAACAAGGGTTAATTAGATGAATAATATGTTGAATAATAAAGATAAAAAATTTTATCAAAAAAAAAAAAAGAAGATAAAAATGAAAAGAACACCTGTTATTTATATTATATGTTTTCCCAAATAAATGAGGTTTTCAATTTCATGTATCCTCCTTATTTAGAAATTCAACCTCACCACGATGGCCGTCCAAACACGAACAAAATAGTTCATCTCGAACTCGAAGAGTCTAAAATGGTATATATATATATATTTTTTAATATACCATTAACGATACTCTAATACGATTCAAATTATATATGTAAAGTAGTTTTGGTTCTACCTGTCAAATATCTCAAGTTTTACAAAAACAATAAAAAAAACTCAGTTTTAACCTCCCATCCCACGAAATGTCAAGAAAAAACATATCTCCCACATTCTAGCAAAAGGAACAAAAAGAAAAGAAAAGAGAGAACTACGTATTTTGAATGAACGTATTTACATATAGAGTCATACATGGGTATCTAAGTGAGTTTTTCTCATTAAAAAAAATGTTTTTGATGAGAACCGGTTCTTCTCAATACATAGAAAATATGCTACATATAATTATTACGACATTATTGATCAAAAAGTTTAGAGTAAACCAAAAAAAAAGTTAGAAACTCGTAAATTTTTTTTGGTTAAGAATAGGAAAATGTTAAATTTGTTAAATCCTCTTACTATTAAAAAGAAAGTAGTTTTATTCAAAGTGCTTAGTTGTTTTAGTTCTATTAACGTTTGGATGTTTTCATATGCACCAACCTATCGTACTAGAAATTAGTTGTGGATAAAATCATAAAATAAAATAGTTATTGTCGAATGATACATGAATGAATAACTGAATTATGGAGCCTCAAAACTAGTATTGAGATCACAATACCACATGACTGAGTCCAGCTTTAGTTCCATCAGCACTTGGATTCCCTATTGTAATCTTGAGGTCACCAGAATGTTGTTGAGGATGCATCTTATGGTATTGCTTCTTTTTCTTGAGGCACAAGAAAACAGCAAATCCGATAAGAAGCAAAAGCAACACAGTAGCACCAATAACAGAAGCCACAATTTTTCCAGCATTGATCCGGGAAGATGAACCAAGGGAACCATAGGCAGGTTGAGGGACATGGTTTCCTACGTCAGGATTCCCACTCACATCAAAAACATTTGGCTCCAAATGATGATTATATGAAACATATAGGGTTTTCAAGTTGCTCAATTCAATGAGCACTCCTCGTATGCAACCGGTAAGGTTGTTATGAGAGAAATTGATAACCTTAAGAGCTTTAAGACGTGCAAAGCTTCCAGAGATAATGCCGGTGAGTGCCATGTGAAGTTGATAACTGTAATATTTCAAAAGTAAATTATATTTTGTTGTTTTTCTTTTATTTCTTAGTAACTATTTGGAATTATAAACGGTTTAATGGAGTTTTAATGTATTTTTTTTTAATTTAGATTACTATTTTTACGGTATTGAAAAACGTACAAAAATGCACTTTTTTACATATATGCATAGGGCATCCAAAATGATTGGACCAGCACTGGCAGAAAGTTGGGGAACAAAAGTTTGTAATTGGATCGCTTTCCAAAGAAGAACACCCTATATGGAACATGATCTGGACTATCCAACCACGTTCATTCTTCCGCATACCTTAACGGAGGAATCTGTCCATTTTCTTGGGTATACAACCCCTAACATCTTCAATGTTGCTCGTAAAGGTGAGACTGAATGCTACCCCCTTTTGTGTCTTGTTTGTAGCTATGCTCTTGTTCACCTTATGCCGGAGATGACCCAAAACAACATACCACGCCACCAAATTCAGCTGATCAAGCAGTCTCTGGTTCTAAGAAGAGGCCACGCGATAACGACTCTGACCTTGAGGAGCATAAATACCCTAAGAAAGCAGCAGCTGACTCTGCTAAATACCCTGATCAAGCAGTCCGTTATGGTTCTAAGAAGAGCAGGAAGAGGCCACGAGATTGGGGAGAAGAGGACTCTGACTCTTATGAAGAGGAGGACCCTGACTATGCAAAGACTTCTAACCAAAAGGAGAATAGGGGTGGAAATGAGGAAGCACGTACTTCTAAGCAGAGGAAGAACACGGGTGGAAAAAACAAGAGTGACAAGACTGAATTCCGTATCGTATCGTACAAGCTGAAAAAGACAAGATAGCAGAAAGAGAGGTGAAAAGGCAAAGAGCGGCGAATGATCTGCACATACGAGATTACAAGCTCAATCGCTATCACTTGAGAATCATTTGAATAAGGACTCAACGAGATGATCATCGCGGTGATGTATTCTTGCGGATATTCAAACGCAAAGTCAACCTAGCAATTACAATCAGAGATAACAAAAAGTCATTAACTAAAACAAAGCAAATAAAAAAAGCTTTACTTGTGAGAAACGTTTTTGAACACGAATGGTTTGACAAGTATAAACTAAAAGATCAATTCAATAAAGAAAACAAAGTATTCTAAATTGTGTGATACCTCATTCTCTTGGTCGTTGGAAGGAGACCCGTGATCTCTACTTTTGAATTTCCCGTCCAAGACGTATTGGACTCTCAAATACGAGATGCACGTACTTTTTTCCCTCACCGTCAACTTGCTCACACCATCAAACACTCCGTCGTCGAAAGAGGACCCACTAATTCCACCTATAGTTGGTAACACGATCTCCGACTTCGGGTTTCCTTTCTTCGGAGTCACATACATCAATCTGAAGCGAGCTCCTAAGGTGTTGACTCGGTCTCCCGATGATCCTAGAAACCCCACGAGTCGCTTCGCCTTTCCTTCTTGAGACTCCAACACAACTGGAGTGCAGTTTAGTGTGGAACAACCAAATATCTTTGAAGTTTCCTGGTAAGACGTGACGAACGAGAAGCCACACACAAAACTTGTATTAAGTTTTGTGTCAAAGCCTTGGAATCCGTTGATTGCGGTCATGAATTCGTTCAGATATGAAACCTCGAAATCCTCCTAAAAAACAAAGGGTTAAAGGTCAATTTTCAATTGTAGTAACATAAACAAAATGTGATAGTTAACTTTTAATACCTTCACACATTCCGCATTTCCTTTCTGTGATATCGAACATGAAACTCATCGTTTGCGACGTATCGAACCTTGAGACCACTCACACCTATCACGTCGGTGAATATCGTCACTTTGCTCACGCCATCAAACACACCATCGTCGAATGGATCTTCGATGGTAAAAGCACCAAAAAGTCCCACCGTCTCTCCTCTAGCTTGCTACAAAATTCAAATAGAAAAGTGAAGTTAGCATATGGGTAAAACTACATAAAGGAGAAAAAGCATAATTTCATCCTCTTTTCATATGGATGTGTGATTAGATCTATGAATTCAATAACGTTTGGAATCTAGATTATGCAAATGAGCATCTAACTTTAGTTTGGTATGTATATCCTTGTAAAAAGATTTATTTTCACAAATGTAAAAGCGTTCATAGAAAACTAAACGATTTACTTTCTTAAGCTTTAGTTCTCAATGAAATCACCTCAAACCATAATTAATACTCTAAACTAGTTAAGACTATACAATAATAAGAACATGAATGATATATCATGGTTTTTACCCAGTTAGACCATGATATAAGTCCTATATCTAGAGTCTTTTGGTGTTTTCCAGTTGGTTTTTAGAGTCTTTACAGGTACTAGACGTTTGGAGCATAAAAGATGTTTACTGGGAGTTTTGGAGCATTGATGAACGAAGTGGCGAAGATTGAAGCGAAGAATCGGAAATCCAAGTTGGTGTCGATCGACACCATCTATGGGTGTCGATCGACACCCTGCTCGACCAAAGAAAAAGCCCGATTGTGAAGAAGTCCGTTCGAAGCCCAAAAGTCCCAGATGTTTACTTTTATGTTTATGATGGTTTAGGAACTTTATAAATACGTTTTCGCAGCCATTGTTTAGGCTTATGCTTTATTTTACTTAGTTTAAGAGATATATTTAATTAATAAAGATGTTTGCTTATTTGAATATGTCTGAGTAGTTTCCCTGTAAGGTTTAGAGATTTTCAAAGGTGTTTGATGATTTGCTAGATCTGATCTGAATTACATAGGATTAATATCTTTAGAATGTTCTTCATCTTGTCTTGTGATTAATGCTGATTTTAGATTCATGACTTGAAATCTGATCTTAGGATATTTAATAGAAACGACAGTTTTTATTAATTTCATGATCTAGACTTTGATGAGCAAAATTCTTTTTCGCAAAGAAATTTGGTTTAGGGTTTTGTGAACAATTGAACTTGAACTTTAATGCTTGTTTAGATTGTTAGGATTCGCAAAGAAATTTGGTCTTCTAGGATTTAAACATAGATAATCTCTGCAGCGAAAGTTGATTGATTTTACATTCGTGTTCATGTTTAAGAGTTGTGCATCATAATCCTATCTTTTATTTATCATATACATATCTGATTCACCTGCGATTTCCCTGTGCCTAGCTTTCTTTTAATTGATCTTTTCACCCGTTCTAATTTCTTTTATTTACTTTTTTTTACATTCATAATTCTTCTTAGCATAATCTGAATTTATAAATCTTTTGTGTTTCTCTGATTCCCTGTGGATTTCGATCCCTAAATACTGCAATTGATCTCTTAATTTGAGAGAGTAGCTTAGGAAAAATTTGAGCTTATCAAATTTTGGCGCCGTTGCCGGGGAGTCATTAGACCATTAGATTTTTATCATTACGATTTTTTCTAGGCGTTTATTTTTTGTGTTATTTTGCTTGCTAGTTTCCTGTTTCTCTCTTTGTTTTGCGTTTCAGGTGTATGCCTGATACCAGAAGCAACAAGAACAAGGAGCTAGTTGGACACGGTCTTCAGGAACTTGCACGTTTAGAGCGTGAGAACAGACGAGCAACAAGGATGGTTGCTCAAGGACGTATCATACTGAGACCGGGACCAGATGGAATCCTGCGTGATTCGGCAGGATTGAAGTACAATAAGGAAGGACAGAGGATCAACGACAATGGTACTATGATCGTCGAAGAAGTTAACAAGGAACGGGCGAATCTGGAGGATGGGGTCGCTCGACATTAACCAGCCGGTGTCGATCGACACCCGGTACAAAATCCGCCAGATTTACTGAGGAATAGCCAGAACGATGCGCCAAGACGGACACTTGCAGATTACAACCGTCCAGATCAGTTCTACGCGAATCAAGCTGCGATTCGTCCACCTGCATTCCAGAGGAATGATTTTGAAGTAAAGCCAGCCTGCTTCAGCCTAGTTGGTCAAGATCCTTTTCATGGTCTTCCTCACGAGCACCCGATGGACCACCTGGAGAAATTCGAGGATTTAGCTTCCAGCATCAAGGCTACTGGTGTGTCCACTGATTACATATTCTGCAAGCTTTTCCCCTACTCACTTAGTGGGGAAGCATCTTATTGGCTGAGGACGCTTCCACCGGGCTCATTGACTACTTGGGAGGGTACAAAGAATGCTTTCCTAAGCACGTTCTTTGACGATGCAAAATGGGAGGAGCTCAAGACGAAGATTACATCCTTCAAGCAGGGAGATTGCGAGGCATTCAAGGCTGCGTGGAATCGATTTAAAGGATATTAGAGAGATTGTCCTCACCACGACTTTACAGATGTTTAGCTCCTTAGGATCTTTTACAGAGGGATTGCGTTGAGCTACTCTACGACTCTGGACGCTGCTAGTAGTGGGAATTTCAACACGAATTCTCCAAAGACTGCCCTCCGTCTGATCGAAATCTTGGCTAACAGTAACTCAACAAAGAACGTCGACTTTGAGAGAAGCCAGTTTGGGAAGAACGTCCAGAATAGTCAGCTCGCTGAGGTTTCCAAGAAGCTGGATTCGATGACTAATCTTCTAGCTGGAAAGAAGGCTGTTCACTTTGCTCAGGACGTTGAAACTTTTGCCCTGGAGGTTAGTAACAAAGATAAGGATGTTAACTACATCAGTGGAGCTGGATTTCAGAAGTTTGGCAATCAACAGGGATATGGATCCTCCTATCAAAAGCCATTCCAGAGCAGTGGGTACACAAGGACCTATGGTTCGTCCTCCTATCAGAAGCCGCCTCCTCCGTCATCAGAGAGCAAGATGGAAGCTATGGTTGAACAAATTCTTGAGGGACAACAGAAGTTGGCCATGTCCTTTAATGGAAATTTGGACTCCATGTACCAGGATCTTAATGGGAAGTTTGAGTCTCTGAGCACACATGTCAAGTGATTAGATACACAAGTGGCTCAAACTGCTGAATCGGTAAAGAGACAAGAGGGTTATCTTCCTGCGAAGACTGATGTGAACCCTAAGCGAGCTTGCAACGCCATTCATGTAGATGAGGGGAATTATTTTGACGAGTTCGAAGCAATTTTTGGAAATACAGAGCCAGTGTCGATCGACACTGTGGACGAGTGTCAATCGACACTTGAAGAAATAGAAGAATTGCTCGATGCTCAGATTGACAAAGAACCAATTTGTGAAGTTGGTGTCGAGCGACACCAGGGTAGCGTCGCTCGACACTCTGCCCAGGCCGATCTAAAACTTTGCAAAACGTCTCAATCCATCGAAGCAATCGTCCACAAGCCGAAGATTCCTTTTCCCAGGGCTAGAAAGAGCAAGCAAGAAGCTGAGGAGGCCATATGCAAGAAGATTGTTGATAAGATCATTGTTGAGATGCCTCTTGTAGACGCAATTAAGCTTTCTTCAATGATTAGAAGATATGTCAAGAGGATGGTTGCAAATGGAGTTAGTCTTGAAGAAGGAGCACTGCTTACTAGAGATCTTCAAGCTATTCAGTTGAACACAACTCCAGTATCCAAGAAGAAGAACAAGGAAGTAGTGGTCTCTGAAGAAGTTAGTGCGATGATTCAGAGTAGAGTTCCAGTGAAGCTACCGGATCCTGGAAACTTTGTCCTTAACTGCTCAATATCAACAGGAAGTTTCCCTCATTCTCTTTGTGATTTGGGGTCCGGTATTAACTTGATGCCATTATCTGTTGCTATTGATCTTGGGATGACTGATTTCAGGGTAACCAGGATGTCTCTTCTATTAGCTGATCGGTCCAGAATATTCCCAAAAGGAATTCTAGAGGATGTTCCAATCAGGATTTAGGACTGCATTATTCCTGCGGATTTTGTAGTTTTGGAGTACAACGATGAGCCTGAAGACCCTTTGATCCTAGGACGATCATTCTTGGCTACTGCTGGCGCTCAAATTGATGTGAAAAAGGGATCAAGCTTGATCTAGGTGATATTGTCATGGATTTTGACATGGAGAACACCAGGCGAAAATCCACCATCGACGGTCAGACTTTTTCAGTGGAGATTTTAGAAGATGAAGACTCTATCAAGGAGTTAGAATCTAGTCCCTCATCTGTTGCTGAATAGACAATTCCACAACTCCCATCCCACGTTCCTCCCATAGAGCCAAGGTATGAACTTCCTGTACTCAATTCTAACTCTTCTGATTTTGTTAAACTTCGAAAGGCTGTTACGCGCTCATGCAAGCAACGAGTTTCTCGAAATCTTGGTTTTTCTGTTGCTGATTCTACAAAAAAGAGAAGAAATCCACCTCAAGGGATGTAAAGAAGAGGTGAGGCGTACAAGGACTTCACAGCCTTTTGCTAAAATGCGAATCATCATTCCTGCTGAGCTAAAGGACAAAGGAGAAGTTGTCGTTCAAGAGATGCTGCAGAAGACTCAGAAGCTCTTTCATGGAATCATTCCATGGAAGAGTGCAGATCCTCCAAATATCTGAAGTTCCTCAAAATAGTCAAGCTAACAGACTAAAATCAAGCGCTTAGTGGGAGGCAACCCACTGGTACATATTTTATTTTTGTTTTAAATTTCTTTTATTACTAACTTTCAGTTTAATTTAAGTGTTTCAGGTTTCTTCTTTGAAAAAAAAAAATAATTGCGGATGGACAGTGGATCGACCATCTGGTTGATCGGGTGAAAATCATGGGTGTCGATCGACACCCTAACCAGTGTCGATCGACACCACCCTATCAGGTAACAACGTCTGTCGTTTTTCAATTTATTTTGTTTTCTATCTATTTTATTCACCTTCTTCAGGCTTAATAGACACTGGGGACAGTGTTGTTTAAGTCTGGGGGAGGTAGTTGCTAACATTGTGTTTTCTTTTGAGTTTTTATGGTGTTTTTCAAAAAAAAATTTGTTTTATTTGGGTCGAAACTCCCTTTTCCACTTGTTTTGAACAGCACTCAAGGACCATTACAATGCAAGTTGATTGGTTTTACAAGGTGGGTAACTGGGAGTGGATCGGTTTAACGGAGCGAGTTCAAATTTCTGGAGAACGCCAGAAAGATGTTGCAGACCCCGCCCTTAATGAATCTTTAATTCTTTTCTTGGGCGTTGGTAATTGCAGGACTTGATTCCTCTTTCAGCACTAGCAATGTTAGGATAAGCTCCTTTGGTTTTTCCTGAACAGAAAATAATAAGTCTTATAATAAAAAGTGAAAAGATACCATCGACCCGGTCTTCCACAAGAAACCACAGTAGTGTAGGCCTTATGACCCTGTCTCCCACAAGGAATAACAGTAATAAGCGCTATTCTAAGACTACATAAGCGATCCTCATGAGCCTGTCTTCCACAAGAAATAATAGTAATGAGTTGAATCCTATGAAACCATGAAAATGGACAGAATAATCTAAGGGAAACGAAAAAAGGAGCAATGCAGAATAGTGTTTTAGTAAGGGAAAAAATCTAAAAAGTCTCGTGATCGATATTCCCTCGATGAGACCGCACCTAAATAACTAAAGGGGTTTGTGACTGAAAGTCTGAGTTTCTCTAAGGGATTTGGAATCAATCTGGAGAACTGCTATACTTCTAGGGAAACATCGAAGTATCACCGGATTAGCTTTGCATGGCATGTGGTTTCTAAAGGAGTGATAACAATGTTTTGCTTAGGGACAAGCAAAAAGCTAAGTCTGGGGGAGTTGATATATCATGGTTTTTACCCAGTTTAGACCATGATATAAGTCCTATATCTAGAGTCTTTTGGTGTTTTCCAGTTGGTTTTTAGAGTCTTTACAGGTGCTAGACGTTTGGAGCATAAAAGATGTTTACTGGGAGTTTTGGAGCATTGATGAACGAAGTGGCAAAGATTGAAGCGAAGAATCGGAAATCCAAGTTGGTGTCGATCGACACCATCTATGGGTGTCGATCGACACCCTGCTCGACCAAAGAAAAAGCCCGATTGTGAAGAAGTCCGTTCGAAGCCCAAAAGTCCCAGATGTTTACTTTTATGTTTATGATGGTTTAGGAACTTTATAAATACGTTTTCACAGCCATTGTTTAGGCTTATGCTTTATTTTACTTAGTTTAAGAGATATATTTAATTAATAAAGATGTTTGCTTATTTGAATATGTCTGAGTAGTTTCCCTGTAAGGTTTAGAGATTTTCAAAGGTGTTTGATGATTTGGTAGATCTAATATGAATTGCATAAGATTAATATCTTTAGAATGTTCTTCATCTTGTCTTGTGATTAATGCTGATTTTAGATTCATGACCTGAAATCTGATCTTATGATATTTAATAGAAACAACAGTTTTATTGATTTCTTGATCTAGACTTTGATAAGCAAAATTCTTTTTCGCAAAGAAATTTTGTTTAGGGTTTTGTGAACAATTGAACTTGAACTTTAATGCTTGTTTAGATTGTTAGGATTCGCAAAGAAATTTGGTCTTCTAGGATTTAATTATAGATAATCTCTGCAGCGAAAGTTGATTGATTTTACATTTGTATTCATGTTGAAGAACTTTGCATCATAATCCTATCTTTTATTTATCATCTGCATATCTGATTCACCTGCGATTTCCCTGTGCCTAGCTTTCTTTTAATTGATCTTTTCACCCGTTCTAATTGCTTTTATTTACTTGTCTTTTACATTCATAATTCTTCTTAGCATAATCTGAATTTATAAATCTATTGTGTTTCTCTGATTCCCTGTGGATTCGATCCCTAAATACTGCAATTGATCTCTTAATTTGAGAGAGTAGCTTGGGGAAAATTTGAGCTTATCAAAGAACACTATTTAAATATTCTTCTGAATCTTCATTAATTATGCATGAACAAGATTAGGTTTCTTATATACAAACTAATGAACCGAAGAGTAAACCAGAAACTAAATATAACTTTAACCACATTAAACTAAAGTGTATATACTCTAATCAGTGCCGGTCCAATCATTTTGGATGCCCTATGCATATATGTAAAAAAGTGTTATTTTCGTACGTTTTCCAATACCGTAAAAATGGTATCTAAATAGAAAAAACACATTAAAACTCCATTAAACTGTTTATAATTCTAAATAGTTAGTAAAAAATAAAAGAAAAACAACAAAATAAAATTTATTTTTGAAATATTGCTCTCCGTGTATTTTTGCCTACAAAATCAGTAATTAAACTCACGTTGTCGAGTTTTTCAACCATCTATGTTTCAATAGATAACAAAGTTATCCCATTCAATCTCTCTTGTCACATAGTAGACCGCAAATAATATTGTTATCACCTTCAACTTCGAATTTTAACTAATAATTTCAAATGAGTAATTAACATGTTTGCTAAGAGAAGGCCCAGAAACATTAAAACGCATTTGAAAAACAAAATCTTATGAATATTATTATTGTAGAAAAGGTTTATAATTTCTTTTAATTATAGCTATAACAAAAATATAACTAAAAAATAAACCCCCCTAAATTTAGGGCCCTAAGTTGTGGCTTCACTGACTTGTCCTCTGGGCTGGGCCCGACTCTAATATATCTTGAAGTTGAAGACGGGACTAGTGATGATTCAATCAATGTTATTGGAAGAGCTAGTGATGATTCAATCAATGTTATTGGAGCTCGCTTCTATCAAAAATCCTCCACAGCCAAAACAAAGTTTAACCCTTTGTTGTTGGTTTCTATGTTTGTATTCGTTTTTGGGGTCATGTAGTAACCCAAATGACGAGATTATTAAGTTAAAGACTTGATCAAATTATGATATGTTAAGACTTGACAAGTTATGGTACTGCTTCTTTTTCATCCTACGTTATTGCTTCTTTTTTCTTGGGGCACAATGATATTTGGTGTTTAGATTTCATGATTCCGTCACCACTTAGCCAACACTTGCTAACATTTGCATCACATTTCTACCAATATTTTAGTTTAATTTGATTATAGGGATTTTAGAGTTAGGATTTGCATTTGTGCATTTTTGTCCTTGTTTAAGGTCAATTTGAAATTATTGGAGCTAAAAGGATGCATTGGCAAGAGAGTTGGAAGTAATGGATCAAACAAGCAAGGAAATGGAGATTGGGTCGAAAGTGCATTCAGGATTGGTCTACACCAAGTGAAGCAACCCGAGTGCATGAGCGCTTGGTCATGACCGAGTGAAACGATGCCAAGTGAAGATACAAAATTGCCTCTGGAAACTGAGGCGTGTTTTTACACTCGGGATACAAACCGAGCATCAGGACACCGAATGATCCAGCAAACCGGCTTTAATCGACCCGGTTCAGTTCAATTCCTGGTTTAATGCAGATTTTGCTTGGTTCGAATTAAATTCCTCCTCCTACTCTCTCCATCTTCACGATTTCTTCTTTGACGATTTTTTTTTTTAAATTTTTTTGGCTCACTTAGATTACTAGGAACGAAAATTGCAAATACTTTCAAGAAATCCTTAGGTTGATGTTACTTTTGATAACAAAAACGGAGTTGATGAGATCTATTCTTGATAAGTGGAGGAGCTAAATAAATGGATTATAATCTCGTTGCTCGTTTGATGCATCATTGCTCATTCATGATATATGTTTTGCCAAAATCACATTTTTTAGTGAACGAATTCTTTGCTGCTTGTAAAGTAATTTTGATCATGATTTGAGGAGTGACGTGTGATGAGCTTAAACGACCATGTTCGCTGGTTATGATCAATCGTATTTCCAGTAAAACTTTGCTTCGAATTTTGTAGGCACGTACTATAGTCGAAACCCGAAGCAACAAGGCTAAAACAAGCCAACCCAAACACAGATTTTCTTGGCACTATGGTTGAAACGCGGAACAAAAACCCAACCACAACCCCAGCATCAACCTCTACAAGAAAATGCGCAAAAGGGAAAGAAAAAGCACTTAATACAAACGTTGAATCATGTTCACGGTGGTGGAAGATGAGTTGTGATTGTTTTCTTGCAACCATTATGATTTTATTTAACTTGTTTGTATTACACTTCAAAATCATGTTTGAATCCCAAATAGTAATTGAATTTAGTCACAGTTTGGTGGGTTTGTACATTTATATACAGCAGAAGCAGGTTGCTTATACACAGGAATGCTATTTGCATCTAACAATCTTACTTCTCCTGGTCCAAAATACAACTCCGAATGCCTGCAACAAAAATACAATCATCTCAATCAAAACTTAAGCTCGCGTTTTGCAAATCGTTATCAAATCTATTTACCTTCGAAGATCGAGGCCTTGAACACCAGCTTGTAACACAGATAAGTTATCTGAATCAGGCGAAACAATGACTATTGTATCCTCTGAGTACTGAGTCTCGAGGATTGACATGAGCTGCGTCACACGCACAAATACATCCGATACACTCTCGTTAGGCGTACCGTCGCTTATTGGAGGTGGTTTCATCTTCATCGATATTGAGTCTAATGCATACACCTACAAAACAAAATCTCCGCATTATACTTCAACCCGAGCTTTCGTTTCTTATAAACATGTGAACATGTTAAGAATCTTACTTCTGATATGGAATCTAGCTTCTTGCCTTCGTAAGCTCCTAAACCACGAGCATCAAGAAAGCTATATTCCGGAACTATATAACTACGAAAAGACCAAGTAAACATGAATCATTAAAATGTAACATCACACCGTTATTATCTCACAAAGAGATCATTTCACGTGCGACTAATTCCATTGATGGAGGCGATGATTTCGGCAGCTTGATAAGCTCTCTGTGTAATGGAAGGCCAGAGCCAACAGTTCCGGTCACAAGCTCCCATTGCCTTTAACTGTATCGCAGCTCTCACCGTCTGTTTCTTACCTTTCTCCGATAATCCGCTATCTACCGATGTTTTAGCCACCGGGTTTGTGTTGATTATCCCTAAGCTTTCGTAATCCGATATCCCGGCTCTCACTAGGTAATAACTTGACTCAAGAAAACAACCAAAACAACATTGTATTAGCTTTAACACAAATCATCATAACCAATTTACTCCGATTATTCGATACCGAGATCTTCTCGAGCCACAAATCATGAACAACTTCTCACTGTTCAGTATTCACAGTGAAGAATTCGGAATTTCCACTATACATTACACAAACGAAAATTACATATCCCAAATCGTTAAGTATCCATTCCACACGAAGGGAACAATTTCTTCCATACATATTGATGCACAATGTTGGATCCGAATAAAATTGAAATTAGGGTTTAGAAAAAGGGAATACCGATTAGACAATCGGAGAGGCGGCATTTGAAAGAGACCGCGTGCGTAAGCTGGTGCGACGGTGGAGACGGAGAGTGATGGTGCAGCGAGACATAACGAGAGAGCTTTGAAAAGGTATCGGCGGTTAATACACGGCGAGGAAAGTAGATTCAGAGGAATTTGGTTAGTTTCCGGCGACGGAGGAGGAGGCTGTGCGGCGGTGGCCGCCGGTGATGATGATAACATAATCCGATCGTCATCTAAAATTGAATCTCTGGTCCTCCGTGTTTAAAGGGATACAAAACCCACAATTGCAACCACTCATTCCGGTTTAGCTCATTGGTTCGAGTAAACCGGAAATTTCTCAACAATACGAAATGTTAAATTTACCCCTCCCGGAACTGTGACGGTTAATTTTAGTGTTAACCAAAACAGAAGCTCTGTATATTACTCTGTTCTTAAAACATCAAATAGTAATTTGTAACATAGATTAAAATAGTCTAATAAAGTTTGATTAAAACTATAAATTGTAACAAATTACATAGATTGAATATGCCAAAGTTACTATTATTTCAACAAAAGAAAGTGAAAACCATTTCTTTCTTCCTACTCAAGAAAGTTTGATGATAACTTCAGGGTTTCCTCTTCTTCTTCATAGGCATCTCTTCTGATTTTATCTTAAATCTAAACGATGAAGTTGGTAATTTTATTAGTCGATGACGATACATTTGTAAAATGAGAAAATAAAATGGAGAAAAGTACGACTCTAACCTGCGATTTTTCAAGCTTTGCCTAGTTCGATTTCGGATTTCGAATAGTGCTTTTCTTTCTCGTCGTCGTCGTCGTTCCAGTTAGTCGTTTTGTAGTAAGTTACGTATAAGACAAGTTGGATGATTCCTGATAGTGATCCAAGACCATTTGGAATCTGTTTTCATCAAATGAAAGTCAAGTGATTAGCCTTGTGTGTTTAGTTGTAAAATATTGGGTTTAAAATGGAAGTTTACCAAAATATAGGGGTCGAATTTAAGACATGCATAAATGACCCAAACGACACCGTTCATGAAGTTGGCTAATGACAAGAAGAACGGCATGTACTTCACGCTCTTTGTTTTTATCACAGTTTTCTGTTCAAAATCAATTAAAACCATTAAATGTATTAGTTCACAAGACAAAAAGAACAGCAACTAAAAGTTGATAGATCCATTTTTGCATATCCGTGATAAGTCTAGCTAGACTTTGAGTCATGCAACGGTTACAAAATTTCAAAAGATCAAGCACGATACAAATCTATTACATTTTCAAAAAATGAGTCGGAAATCAGAACGAGATTATATCTTTAGATACCAAATTAATTATAATACGAGAGAAATGAAAAGTGAAACATACCATGACGGTTAAAGGAGCAGCATACATGATGATGTTAAAAACAATGCATAAGATCCCAATAAGCATAGATCTTTGTTTTGTTGTATGCAAAAAATACAGTGTGCAGAATATCACCACGGCCATGAATATCACCTCGATCCCCATAGCTATTGTAATTTTTTTCTGTATAAAAAAAAAAATCAATAACTTCATCAAAATACACATCTTCATAAACCACATCAAATCTATCTAGAGATCTTCTACGCATATAACGGGCCAAAGGTTCGAACTTAAAAAAAAATGGATTAATGTGCATGCATGATATAAAAAACTTTATCAAATGCACATATCATAAACCACATCAAATACACATATCATAAACCACATCAAATATATATAGAGATCTTCTATGAAGATTACGGGCCAAAAGTTCGGAACTGGTAATAAAAGATACATTATCATGCATGTTTATATTGGGGGGATTAAAAAGCTTACGCGAACAGAGGTGGAAGCGAAGATGAAGAAGATGGTGACATAAACGAGTTCCATGAAAAGACCAGTTCCATTAATGGTGATGACGAGGAGACTATCAGGATGGACAAAAGGAAGTCCGTAAAAAGTCCACATCATGCAGTTTAAAACCGTAGCTACGTACGGATCTGGCTTGAATTCCGATACCGATTTCATCTTCCATATCTTAATCATCGTTGGTCTGCATAGTTTTCACATACAAAATATCATTGCATGCATTAATTTAACATCACGCAAAATAAAAAACAAAACAAATCTTACATTGGAGAGCAGAACAAGCCGAAAGAGATCACATTTCCTGAACATATAAAACCCAAAATCAAGAGATTTACCACTAATGCATATGTGTTTTAATTATTGTTTGTGGAAGTAATTAATTTGCATGTTTGATTACAAAAATTTGGGGGACTTACCGATGATTCCGACGATCGTCCGGGCAGTGTGGGCGTCCGTCATTTTTCTTTGTTTCTCAGAGAATTTTCCTGTCTTTTTTAAAAAAATTTCTCAATGACCTAAATAGAATTTTTGGAAAAAGGAAAGGAGAAGAAAAAATATATAAGGATTTTTTCGATTCTTCTTTTTTGATGATTCTTGTTAATATCTATTTTCTTCAGTGTGTTGCTTTTTTGTTTCTGATTTGTTAAAAAGTTTTGTTTGTTTGATGGAAAAACCTTTTTTTTTTTTTGTGTATGTGTGGTTTTCTGTGTTCTGTTTTTGTAGTTTTTTTTTTTTTGGTTTCTGGATTATTTTTGGTTTCTGTTTATCAACAAAAAGAAAAATTGGATTTTAATAGTGAGTCTCTGAATCAGCAGAAATTGGGTAGAGTAACAAATGCGTGACACGTGTTGAAACTTTGAACGTTGACTCCGCTCGTACCCCATGCATGAGAAACATCCGGCTCTTCACTCACATTACTTTTTTGGTATTTAATTTAATATCTCACCATACTAAATATTTTTTTGGTAACAAATCTACAAATTCAACAAAAACAATAAATACTTTATTAAAACATGGAAATAATTGAAAACAAATTGAATACAATTAACTATGTTGTGGACTAGAGATGGGCCAAAAATGTGATATTGCACACTGTCTAAAATATTTTTGATAAAATTCCTCTAATACTTTAAGGTCAATATTTTTTTTTAAGAAATATTTTAATTTAATTTAATATCCCACCATACTAATTTTTTTTTTTGGTAATAAATCTACAAATTCAACAAAACAATGATAAAACTATAGAAATAATTTAAAAACAAAAACGAACTATACAATCAACATGTTTTGGAATTTTTTGGTATTTAATTTAATATCTCACCATACAAAATATTTTTTTTGGAAACAAATCTACAATTCAACAAAAACAATAAATACTTTATTAAAACATAGAAATAATTTAAAACAAAACGAAAAATACAATTAACAGTGTCGTGGACTAGACATGGGCCAGAAATGTGATTTTGCACACGGTCAAAAATATTTTTTAAAAAAATTCCTTAAATACTTTAAGGTCCATATTTTTTAATACAAATATTTAATTTAATTTAATATCTCACCATGATAAATATTTGTTTTTGGTAACAAATCTACAAATTCAACAAAACAATAATAAAACTATAGGAATAATTTAAAAACAAAACGAACAATACAATCAACATGTTTTGGACTAGACATGGGCCAGAAATGTGTCTTTGCACACGGTTCAGTTTTTTTCAACACAAATACCAAATAATTTAATACTTTCATATTTTAAAAATTATAAACTTTTGTTATTAAATTGTGGCCCAAATATAAATTGATTTTGGATTCCATGACAAAATTAAACCCTTTGTATATATATAACCTTTACCTATAGGGCTTTTACAAAACAAAACAGAGACGTGATGAAGAGAGGAAGCCAAGAGAACCATCACAAGACCTCCTCACCACCATCTATACAACGTCTTCGCTGCCGTGAAATCTCCAATGGAGAAAAGTTCGGCAATATTAATATCCCTTTTGATCTAACGGGGGAGATATTCAAGAAACTCCCTACAAAATCTCTCTTGAGGTTCCAATGTGTCTCGAAGCAATGTTCATTGATTATCGGATCTTGTAGAGACTTCATAGACTCGATCGTGACTCGGTCTTTGACTAAGCCACCACCACGTGATATCCATCTCATCTTCCACCACCATGAAGATTACCGGTACCGGAAACCTAATTTCTTCATCTTCTCGTCTACTTACCCTCAAAATACCGACAAAGAATCAGTATCAACCACTGCTTCATCGTGTGAATATGTCCGCGGTTTGATTTGTTGTTGGTCAGACTGTCGTGATACGTTAGCTATATATAACCCTACCACCAGACAGTACTTTTCCTTACCAAATACGCACTGGTACATAGACAGTTGCTTCTTTGGATACGAACCTCATAAAAACCAGTACAAAGTGCTGTGCCTACCAAAATTCAATATGGAGAAGGAGCCTGCTTGTCAAGTTTTCACATTGGGAGATCAACAATGGAGAAACATCCAAGGCATTGGACTTCATCATTCATATCTACCTGCGGTTTGCATCAACGGGGTTATCTATTACCGAGCAACTAAAGAATACGATGGTAGTGACTTTTTCTTGGTAACTTTTGATGTTAGCTCCGAGAAATTTGGTATTCTCGAGGCTCCAAAAACACTGATAGATTCCCGGTCGGCTCTGATAAATTACCAAGTTAAGTTAGGTTTCATGTGTTGCCAAAATGGCGTGGAGATTTGGGTTATGGAGGATGGTGTGAAGAAACAAGAATGGTCCAAGATTATCTTTTACGAGATGGAAGGATTTGAAAAGTTCCACATTGCGGGTGCCACTCGTGGTGGTGAGATCGTTTTTGTCAATGGGTTGTTAACATGTTAAAACACATTATTTGTTCTCTATTACGATCCAGTTCGAAACAGTTTGAGATGCGTTGAAGTCGAAGGTACTATGGTAGAGGATACAGAAAGTAAACGTAAACATCTTGTTCGTATATGGGCTGTTCCAGATCATGTCGAGAATACAATGCGCTTGTAGTTGCTTGTAGTTCCCTTTCAAAAGTTATACTTAATTTCTCATATAGTTTAATTAAGATATTTATTTCTTGTTAGTTTTGTCTGTTTTTTGCCAATTTTAGTTTGATCGAAGTAGAACAAAGTGAGATAGTAGACTTGTAAAATCGTTTATGAATTTGTTGGATTTGCTATAATACAGTTTATGAATTTATTTTTCAAGTTGTGATTATCAATTGGGAGGCTATCCCATTTGGTTCTGTTCATCTTGTACATTTTTTGTTAAATCGTGATTATCAAAATAGAGGTTTCATGATTCTAATATTTTAGTTAACCATATATTAATCTATAACAATGATGTCTCTTTGTTGTGGGATGATGTTATGATTACGTGCGAATAATATCAACAGGATAGATTCATAAAAGATTAGCGGACGCATCTTCAAAAGTCTGTATAGAAACAGAAAACACAAGCCATGCACATATTTTAAATAGAGGCACATTGCTGATATATATATGTACACTAAAAATGCTAAATTGATGTCTCATTGTCGGTTTTATAAGTGTTCAAAACGGCCAGGGACTCAGGGGCTGCGTTGAAGAGGAGCACACAGAGCTTCTGCACAGGGCCAATTTCAATCCTACCTTTTTATTTATGGATTTGATTTAAAAATAGATTTTAGTTGATTTGGAAGGATTTTTATGTTAAAAGTACAAAGACTCAAATTCATTGAAAAACCTTGTTATTCTCAAATATTAATCAAAATACACATGTTGGATTTAATCATAAAGATTTGTAAATCCTATATGTATTTTCAAATCCATTAAAATACCAAAACCAATAAACCCCCTACAACTGATGAACCAAAGAGAAATAAGAGTACAATACGGTTTTATTGTGTGTATCCTAAATAACGCGGTTTGGGTATGGTTTTAAAGAAGCTGCTATGGGATTCGGTTCCCGTAATTCCAAAATTAGTCCAAAGATTTCCTTTAATGTGGGGGTTTCGGTTCTTTAATGTCTAAAACTTAGAGCACTCACACAGTCACATTGGTGAGTTTTTTTTGGTCTCAAAGAATAAAAAATAAAGAAAATAAAGAAAATAAAAGAAAAAAAAAACATTTGTGTGATATTGTTGATAAGCCAGTCTCTCGGAGAAGAGACTAATGAGACAGTCTCAATGGGCTACATGGCACAATGCCATTGGACGTAAAAAAAAAAAATTTAACGAAAAATGGAAAATAATTGAAAGTTTTTTTGTTAATTTTGTACAAAATATTGTTAAGTCTATTCCACCTCTTAGAAAGAAAAGAACTTAAATCAAAATACCTGACTGGTGTAGCCGCAGCGATTGTGGTTGCGGTTGCGGGAGTTTGCGGAAGCGGGCGATTGCGGTTTCAAGCGTTTCTAAGCGATTTGAACGACTGGTACAACGGTTAAAAATTGGTGCGTTTGCGAGATATTTACGACTGGTTGACAACGAGTGCAGTAACGGGTCAATAATAAATTAACAATATAACTACATTAAATAATTAAAAAATATCAAAAATCATATTACTATAATAAAATATAAAAATTATTAATTCAATAAACTTAACTACTGAAAATCATGTATATGATACTTATGTTGTTTATTATTATTATGATAATTCTAATTATTATTATTATTATTTTGGATTAAAGTTATGAATTTAATGGAGAAATTGTTTCTTTTGTAGATTAATGTTACATTTTAAAATTTTAGTTTGTTAGATTTATATATATTTGTGATTGTAATTTATTAAGAGAATTTTGGTGTGAAGATTTTATAGGTTATAAAATTATTATAGGTTACTAATTAAAAATGTCAAACTATTTATATATTTCATAATTATAATATTCAAATTTTGAATTTTTAAAATTTATTATATATTTTCTGATTTTAAAGTATATTTTATTTTAATTTTTAATAAAAAATAAATTTATTCGCAACCGCCCGCAACCGCAAACGCTCGAGGATAGCAGCTTTTGGTTTTGAGCGATTTGGAGCGGTACGGAGCGGTAGGAAGCGTTTTCCATGATTGTTATCAAACGGTAGGAACCGCTACCGCCCGCAAACGCCGCGTTTGCGGGTGGTAGCGGGTGTACCAATGAAGCTCTAAGTCTCGTACAGTTCTACGATGTCATCAAATTTATTTCAATCTCATATCATTTTAAAATTAATTTACATAATTTTCAATATTTATATATCGTAATTTAATTTTCTTTCATTTTGTAAACTTCTAAAAAAATTAAAAGAAATATTTTGTTAATTCTTTAGAACCCCATTTGAGTGAACAATATGATTGTCAATTGAACTCGACTTCGTGAGGAAAAAATGCACCGACAATTGAAAAATAATTTGGTTGAGTATATTTGGCAAAAATATGGCAGAAGTGAAGAATAGAGCCGACCTAATTGTCTTTTTCATCATGTTTTTATGTGTTTTCTTGTATTTTACGTTTTTACGGATTGTAATATAACCTTTTTTATAATCTTCTATTTATATATATACTAGAATTTGCTCGCGCTATGCGCGAGTGTCTCTTTTACAATTTTAAAATATTTGAAGACAAATAGTTTGATTTATCTATACTGCATAAAATATTATATTTAAAAACAAATAATATATGTTTCTTTGTCTCTTATTCTTTTCGGCTACCGGTTTCTAAATTTTAAGATGGGTTCTCCATTTTGAGATGTAGATCTAGTTCTTCAGAGGTGGCTTTTTCTGTCGTTTCTCTAGGTGTGTTCGGCTTCTCATCTCTCATGTGTTATACTTACAAACGGTGATTCAAGATTAGTTTGAATAATCAATTTACTTAAAACTCGGTGGTAAATCCATTTGTTTAGACTCTATTTTGATGCGACTTTGATGTTTCACTACCTTGGTTGCTCTCGGATGTGTTTGGCTATATCAAGAGTTTGCTCTCTACGGGTTATCTCCTCTCCGGTCTCTGGTTTTACGTATTGTATATTTTTAGTCTTTCAGACCAATTTTCGGGTGTGCTTTGGTCTTTGGTGCTTCATCTTACCTTGCAGGTTTCTTCTCCATAGTTCATCGCTTTGTTTCGATCCGGAACCGAGTATGAAGCGGTTCCTATTAAGGGTCTCCGTTTAGTTGGTTTAGGGATCGTTTGCTCCATGATTAGGGGTGGGCAAAATATCCGAAACCAAAATACCGAACCCAAACCAGATCAAAATTACCCGAACCGAACCCGAACCAATCTTCTAAAATATCCGAACGGGTCTTCCATACTTAAAACTGAAAACCCGAAATCGAACCCGAACAGAACCGATAACCGCACGGGTACCCGAAATATACTAAACATAAACGAACCAAAATATATTTAGAGTTAATGTCGGATATGTAATTCTAGTTTATGTAATTTTTTTTTGTTTTTAATTACTTTTTTATAAATTCGAATATTGTGTATATATTTCAATAAAAATAACCAATTACTATTTTAATAAAAAATTGTTATTTTTTTAGAGTATTTTTGGATAAGTCGAATAACAAAGAACTAAAATTGATCCAAATTAAAAAGAAAATAAGGTAATTATAAATTTATCGAGTAGTTTTTGAATATTTTCGACAATTTTTAGTATTACGGATAATCCAAACCTGACCCGAACCGAACCCGACCCAAAGTTTTCTAATACCTGAATGGGTATTATATCTCTAAATCCGAATACCCAAAAATCTGAAATACCCGAACGGGTATCCGTTATTTTATTTTAAGATATTATTTTCTTATGGCTTTTGCTCATTAACGTTAATAAAACACAACTATTAGTAGAATAAAAAAATTCATTATTTAAAATTCAAAATACAAATTACATTTGTAAAGTTTTGAACTTTGTAATGACTTTAAAATATAATGTTGTATGGTTTCAATATATATTGCAGTATTGCACTTACATCATATGATGTATACTATATTTACTTGATAGTTTAGAGTTTTTTTCCCTCATCCTCCTAATCTCTTATAGTTCCACTTAAATTTTCTTTTTAGGTTAAAAATAAATTCATAAATCAGATTACCTTGTGTCTAAATTAGAATAATTTCTTAAAAATACCTAAATTTAATTTTTTTTTTTTATATTTGATGTAATTGCAATAATTTCTTATTCTCTGGTTTTTTTCTTTATGTAATTATGAATTTATATTTGGTTTTATGAATTTAGTTATAGATCAATTTTTTTTTTTAATTTTAGGACTTATTTGATGATTTATAACATGTATTAAAAAAATTTATTAATTTAATGAACTATATTTGTATAAGTTTTAAGGTTTAAAGTTTAATTTTAAATATTGAAAATGACTTTTGAAATTCTTTTCATAATGATATAACCAATTATACCTAAATTTAATTTATTTTCTCTTTATTTGATGTAATTGTAATAATTTTTTATTCTCTTATTTTCACTTTACGTACGTATAAACTTATGTTTGTCTCTTTATGAATTTAGTTATGGATCAATTTGTTTGTTTAATTTTAGGACTTATTTGATAACTTATTATAACATGTATTAAACTTGTTATTATTTTAGTGAACTATATTTATATAAGTTTTGAGGTTTGAAGTTTAATTTACAATATGGAAAATGACTTTTGAAATTCTTTTCATAATGATATAACCAAATATATTAATTGTGAAACTATAAAAAAATAATTGAAAACATAAATAAATATACATGTGGCTGATGAGGTGGATGCATGAGAAGAGAGAAAAGCTAACTTTATATATATAGATTTGAGGTTTGAAGTTTAATTTACAATATGGAAAATGACTTTTGAAATTCTTTTCATAATGATATAACCAAATATATTAATTGTGAAACTATAAAAAAATAATTGAAAACATAAATAAATATGGATGTGGATGCATGAGAAGAGAGAAAAGCTAACTTTATATATATAGATACTATTTTGATTATTATCCATTTTGAGATTTTTTTTTTTTTCTTTATGAGATCAACACCGGTCTTACCATTGGAGACAAATTTATTAACAGTCTCTTATTGAGTCTCAAATAATAAACTATTATTAAAATTTAAAACTAACATTAAAATATGTTTTATGAGATGACTATAAAAGTTTCACCAATGTGCACCTGTTACTGGGCCATAGAACTGAGCTGCTTGTAATTAAAAACTAAAAAAATAGAATAAAGAGAAGATTAGCCAAAAAAGAAAAGGAAAAAACTAGCCGAAATCCAAGTATAATAGAATATATCTTTGTAAGAGAAAAGGAAAAAAAGTCATAAACCATTATTTTGGAAACCCGGACCGGACCCGGGTTCAACTACGAACCGGAGAACTAACCGGGTTGGGTTGATGATTAACCCGGACTGTAGTTAGACTAGATAAAACCCCTGATCGAACCAGCCAAAACCGGATTTTTTTGTGAACCAATCAAACCAGTTGATCTAGGTTTGATTATTAAATATCAAATTTTGCATATTTCATAATTTTTCCTTATCTTTTTATGATTAAAACTTTTAAAAATAAATACTAGTTTTGAATTTCATTATTTTTTTCATTAGTATAACGTTTCTAAAATTTTTGATTTATAAATTTTACTATTCGTTTTCAAACTTTGTCTTATACTTGAATAGTTGAATTTGATGAGATCAAATTCAAAAGTATTGGTTTCTAGATTTTAATTTGGTTTGTATTTTATTTTATTTCATAATGTTTTTTGTTTGTTTTCACCTCTCATCCATTGTTTGATCAATTTTTTAAACAAAATTTTAAATGGTTTTTAATTTTACACTTTAATTCTTTTTAAAACACTATATATATGTGTGTGTTTAACTGGTGTGTTTTTATTCATGATTGAAAAATTTAAATATATATATTTGAAGGATATATTTTATATTTAGATATTATAGTTATAAAAAATTGTTTATACTAATATCTATAAAAAGCTTTTAAACCCGGTTCGACCCGGTCGGACCATATTGACCCATGATCCGAAATCTTTGCCGGTTTGGTCGCCGGTCCGGTTTTAAAAACATTGTCATAAACCCTAGTCCAAAATAGTATAAGTTTCGTTTTCGAATGTGTATAAATATATAGTCTTCTAACTTTTCTTCGTTCAAGATTCAACCAAAAAAGAGAAAATACACAACATGAAGAGACGAAGTAATAAAGAGAAAATAAGCCAAAAGTCCTCAACGCAACATGAAGGTGGTGGAGAAAACTTATCAGATGCAATCTATATCCCTATGGATCTAACGGTCGATATACTCTCTACACTCCCGTTAAAGTCACTTGTGAGGTTTCAATGTGTATCGAAGCTATGGTCATCTCTTATCACCGATTCGATCAAGACTCGGTCTTTAACTTATGAGCCGCGTCTACTCGTCACCTTCCAGCATCGTCCGTGGCTCGATTCTACACATACTTGCTCGTCTACTTATCCTCTAAACCCTACCAAAACATTCATATCCGCAGAAAAACAGAGTCCTAGATTAACTCATGGGTTAAATTTCAATATCATGTATCGCTATGTCCGTGGATTAACCTGTTGTTTGTCAAAATCAGATGAGTTTGCGATGTACAACCCTACCACGAGACAATCCCTTGTATTACCATGTATCAAATACGATGCATTGGGCTACTCCAAGGATGGATTCTTTGGGTATGATCCAGTTGAAGATCGATGCAAAGTGTTGTGTTGTCTTAAATCGTCACGTTTTGGAACGCGTTCTTGTCAAGTTTTCACATTGGGAAGTCCAGAGCAATGGAGAAAAATTAGTAGCCGGGAGAGTTTCGCTCGAGGTGATGGACCAATGAGTAGTGTGTGCATCAATGGGATTATCTATTACATGAGAAAGAGTGGAGAGAGCGTAATAGGGAGGTTCGACGTTAGATTCGAAAGATTAGATCATATCGAGTTGCCTAGAAGAGATTTTTGGAAGTCGTCATTGGTAAACTACCAAGGGAAGTTAGGATGCATACGTTTCATAAGCGATACTTCAGAGTTGTGGATATTGGAAGATTATCATGTTGAGAAGCAAGAATGGTCAAAGATTGAATTATCAATGCCTCCTTATCTACTCAGAAGTTTACATTATAGTAATTGTATCACTGGTGTATCTCATAATGGTGAGACTGTGGTAATGCCCCAGACACTGGATCATGATGAAACGTTATACGCATATTTTCATGATCCGAAGCAAAACGAGACTAGAAAAGTTGAATTAGAAAACACCTTGAAGGTGACACTAAAATATCAAAGGGGATGTTGTATGTTTAGTGAGCCGGATCACATGGAGAATACTATGGACTTGTTGAGGAGTCAAGTTAAGAAGAGACCAGCGATGCAACTACCTTTTTTGAAGAAGCAAGTATTGGTTATAGCTTTCTTTTGTGTCGCTTTCTTGTGCCTAGAGATAACGTTCAGAACAGAGCTTGTGTCTTTGTTATACCCGTCGGAATTCCGTTTGCACTTTAAGACGGAATTCCGACGGTGTTTGATTTTAATTTATAGTAATAAGGTTTTAAATTTGATTATAAGGTTTTTGTAAAGGAATTATAAGAGTTTTTGTAAAGGAATTATAAGAGTTGTATAAAATATATGATAATGTTTACAAAATAACATCACCAATTCGAAAAATCAGACGTATTTATTCGGGGATTCAAAATTATAAGATTTTTTTACCAAATTTATTAAGTAAACATAGATAAAATGTCTAAATGTCTAAATAAATAAAATGCAATTGAACATAGAAAAAACTAAAGGGAACGGGAATATAGGATCGGGAATAGAATGGAACGGGATTTATTTTGACGGGAAAATATCTAAAAAAATGTAAAATTTTATATTTTAAAAGAATTTCCGTCAGAATTCCGTCTTAAATTCCGACGGTCTACCGACGGAAACCCTAATTTGACCAGCCGCCAAAAGACTTCGTAATCTTCGTCTATGCGGGAAAACCGTCGGCATTACCGTCAGAATTTTTAATAACCGTCGGAATGCCGTCAGCCTGCCGTCGGGCACTGTTATAAATCCACAGTCTTCGTCTTCCCCGCAGACAGATCTGCAAATAAAATTTTCTCCAAAACTTCTCCTCCGTTTCTCCGGCGATTCCTTCCCGTTTCTCCGCCAAAACTTTTCCTCCGTGGTCAATCCTCACATTCTTCAACCAAATCAAAAATTATGTAAGTTTTACATAATTTTATAGATTTTTTCCAAAATTGTTGTTGAGGATTTTAGAATTTTAGAATTTTAGGGTTTATGAGGATTGTAGAATATTGAGAAATCCGAATTGTTCTTGAGGATTAATAGAATGTTAAGAAATTAGGTTTGTAGAATGTTAAGAAATAAGGTTCATGAGGATTTTTGATTGTTAAGAAATTTTAGGGTTCATGAGGATAAATTTTAAACCTATTTATAAATAATAAATTTTAAAACTTTAAATCCTTTAATTTAAAATTTTATAAATTTAAAAGTTATAACTTTAAAATTTTAAACCTTTAAATCCTTCAAAATTAATTTTTTTTTAACATTAATAAAACAATTTAAACCTATTTAAAATTAATAAAATTTAAATCTTTAAATCCTTCAAATTTACTATTTTATAAATTTTAAAGTTTATAACGTTAACAGTTTAAACTTTTAAATTTATAATTTTTTAACGTTAATAAAATTTGTCAAATTAATGTTCAGAATTTTAAACAATTTTAAATCCTTCATATTTACAAATTTTTTAACAATTTTTAAAAATTTGTCATATTAATTTTAATAAAAAATGTTTACCAATTCAAACTTTAAACAAATTTAAACCTTTAAAGCATTTTTTACAAGTTTAAAAAAGTTGGAAAACTAATGTTAATAAAAAATTTTAATTCTTAAAAATTTTTATTAACTTCTTCAAACTTAAATCCATGAACTTCGGTTTCTGAATATACAATATAAAAAAAACCCAGATTACTTAAATTTAAAAATTGCAAATCACAAAACCACGTAATCCCAATTGAATTAAATTCATTTACTACAAAACTCTTCAATCCCCAATATCCTTAATTCCCATCATCCTAAATTTCCAATTAACTAAATCCCAAAATTTCAAAATCACAAATTCCTATACATTCCAAATTCCATAAATCCCGAAATATCTAAATCTTAGAATTATGGAAATCGTAGGAATTATGGGCAGTTTCATAACTCTAGAGGAGGTGGGAGTTCCAGTAGGGAAGGTCGGACTACGAGTGAGACGGTTATCCCCGAGGATAGTCCCGACTTGGAGACCCAATACATGTCTCAGCCCCCGCCTACAACCCACTCAGCTCCCACCTCGATGACCATCGAGCAGTTTGTGGCGCAACCCGGACGTGATAGGTTGACGCGTCTACATCCAGACCCGGCACCTAACACGACCTGGTAAGTCTTATTTAAACATATAGTGGATTTAATAATTTTAGATAAATATTTAACTAAATGTTTTAATAGGTTCCAATACTCGGGAAACGGTATTACGGGTTCTATCAACGAAATGATGAATTCCATGCTCACTAAACCGTATCCCACATACACCGACATGCCATTGGAGGACCGGGACACTTGGTTCCGACAATTTGCGGTATGATTTTATTTTATTTTTTTCAAATATATTTTCTATATCACTCACATTTTAATTACTAATGCGGGAATGTGGTGTTTTTTTTGCAGCAAGATTTTACGTGGGACCCACCGCTCACATCGATGGTCCGAAAGGAATTCGACACAAAGGCTGCGAGGAAGTTCTCGTGGAAGATCAACGAGTGGAAAGACTCGTGGTATAAATACGGGAAGATGCCTTAAGTTTTCAAATATAAACAAGAGATGTGGGCTGGACTACTTCGACATTGGGAACTAGAGGCAACTCGGGCGGACTCCGAGAAACACTCCACTAACCGCAACAGCACCCGGAAGGGGAAGGGAAAGGCGACCCACAACCTCAGAGCAACGAGCAAGGCTTCAGCTGCTCAGAAAATTGTAAGTAGTTTAATAATTAAAAAAAAAATTAAATTCGCTAACAAAATTGTATATGTTAACAGTTTCAACAGACCGGTGTCTATCCTTCCAACTTTGATTTGGTCAAGGTTTCGCACACCAACAAGAAGACCGGTGAAATTCAAGACCCGCTTGCTCGTGAAATCGTGGAAGCCGTGCAGAGGCGGCAGGAGGAGTTCCTGCAATCGCAACCTATCGTGGAAGGAACTCCGGCGCCAACCGAAATTCCAGTGGAGAAGATCAACGAGTTCACGTACGAGGTTAGTAACCGTTTAACTTTTAAAGAAATTTAAACATTACTTTTAATGCAAGTAAGTTATAAAATATAATTTATTTTTTTTATCGTAGGTGACTCCCAAGACCAGAGGCCGTGTTTACGGCCTCCCTGAAGATAGTAGCTCGTCTGTTTCGACGGTTCGATATGGCGGTGCTAGCAGGTTGGAGGCGGAAAACCGAGAGCTGCACGACCGGCTTAGGCAAATGCAGGAAGAGAGAGACAGAGATAGGGCGGAGTCGGAAAAACGCTTTAAAGCGTTGGAAGATCAGATGACCGACTTCTTCCGTACCCGTAGGCCGGAATAGACATTTATTAGTTTTAAAATTTATTGTAAAACTTTAATGTACTTTTGAAACAATTTTAATTTAATTTGGGTTTGTTAAGATTTTAATTTTAATTTTTAATGATTTATTAATGATTTTAAATTATTTAAATAGTTTTAATTTTTTTTAAAAAACATACGAATTCTGTCGGTATACCCTCGTTATTTTAGTCCGTCGGAACACCGTCGTGCCGTTATCCGTCGGATTTCCCTCGGTTACGTTACCCTCGGTATACCGTCGGAAATTTCTTACCGTCGGAAAGCCTTCGGAAACAACCGGATCTCCGAACCCGTCGGTATTCCGTCGTCTAATTAAGTTCCGACGGTATAACGACGGTTCTCAAACGGAAAACGGATATCCGTATGCCGTCGGAGTTCCGTTGCAACAAACAGACGGAATTCCGACGGATATTAAAATTCCGACGTGACAGATCCGACGGATCCAAGCCGTCAGAAACACGTCGGAAATGGGTCTTTTCCGACCGAATTCCGACGTTTGTGGCCGTCGGAATAGCGGTTGTTTTCTTGTAGTGGTTGGACTCGTTCCATTAGTAATTTATTTATTTTTCTTTCTAAAAATTAATAATATTGCATCAAAAATAAACTTTAGTTTATAAACGCTTTTGTTTAAGAACAAAGTCACAAAATATCGTAGAATAATATAATTAAGCGAAGGAAATTTCCAATAACCATAACCTCATAGGTTAGACCATTTGATGTTTGATGAATGGGACTGTAATATTTTCTTAGTTTATTGTGCATCGATCATCTGATTTATGTCTTGCATCAAAGCGTTTGCGGTAGAGATTGCGGCCAGCAAAACCGCGAATTATGTTGCTTCCATATCTCATATAAAGATGCTTGAAACACAAGCTTCGCAGTCCACTTCAATTTTTTCAGTCGAAACGCCATCTTGAACCAATGTATAGGATCCGATTGGTAACATGTGGTATCAAAGTTGAGTTGCAGTAAGTGTTGTAATTCGATGTACATTTGCAGTAAAATAATGTGGTAGAAACTGGAGATTTACGAGGTGAGTTTGCTGTAAAAATATGAGTTAACTTTATTATCAAAACAACCGATTGGTAACTTTTTCGATGTGTAAGTTGCAGTATATTTTATTTATATAAATTAAATTATAAATAATTAATAATAAAGAATATTTGTTATGAATTTAAATAATAAAATATATTAAATAAATAATATTAACTTAAACATAGTAAATTAAAATATATATTTTTCGTAACATAGTAATTATAAAAGCATACTATGAATATTAAAGGTACACAAATTAATTTTAGGAACAATTTTGTTTGAATTACTCAAATAAAAATAAGTAAGTTCCAATTATTTTTTGACTAATATTATAAAAAAAATAACGTACAAATAGTCCAACTAAAATGGAATTAACAAAAAAAAAAAAAATTTAGCCAAAGAACAAAATAAAAAACGTGGGAAGTTACTAATTTTTTTTAACTTAACTCTAATTCATCACATTTTCTTTGATGTTGGATTAACTTTTGAGTTAACAATTTTACAAAGGACATAACTCAAAATGATAAATCAATTATAACTCACTCTAACTCAAACTCAAATTATAAAAAAAATGTTTGACACATGATTGGTAATATTTTTGAGTTGTTATTGAGTTACACTCTTAACTCAAACTAAATCAAGGTTAACTCATATGACATCAATCAGAGCCATAATGTCCCCATTTAAACTGAGTTTGGGGCTGTAGATTCAGATGAAGTTAAAGACTATCATATATCTAGGAACAAATGCTCATCTATCTTTTATTTTTTCGGTTTTATATGCTCATATATCTTACATCCTTTTTACTTCATATTTCAATCGAAAAATATGTTTTGGGGGTTGTTCTTGAGAGATGCTTGCTCCATTTATTATTACCCATTTGCTATAGGCTTCATCTTCTACAGCCTTGGCGTTCATGTGATTTACAAATGGATTGCATATTTTAGAAATACAGTGGCACTTTATCTGTTTAGCCAATTCAAATCTCTGCTTCTTCGAGGGTTGTTTAGTAAATGATTTAATCCAAAATACTAAAATGTGGATTAAATTTATTAATGTATATAAAAACCTAGTGGGCCGGCCTGCTTGTAAACTCTCTTGTTTTCCTTTGTGCAATGGAAAATCAAGTTAAATTATTACAAGTAAACAAAAAATGTCATAAGCCCTAGATAGTAGTATAGTCTATGAGGGTTTTTCTTTTCGAATATATATTTAGTGTTTTCTTTCTTGAAGACAAAAACAAAAAAAAGAGAGACATAAACCCTAGATAGTAGTATAGTCTTCCAACTTTTCTTCGTTAAGAATTTACAGAAAAGAAAATACACAACATGAAGAGGCGAAGTAAAGATAAGATTAGCCAAAAGTACTCACAACATGGCCTTGGTGTAGAAAAATTACCATATGCAATCTTTATCCCTTTGGATATGACGGTCGAGATACTCTCTAGACTCTCGGTGAAGTCACTTGTGAGGTTCCAATGTGTATCGAAGCTATGGTCATCTCTTATCAGCGATACGATCAAGACTCGGTCTTTGACTAACCCGCGTCTACTCGTCGCCTTCAACCATAATCCGTGGCTCGATTCTACTCATATAGGCTCGTCAACTTATCCTCTTAACCCTACCAAAACATTAATATCCGCAGAGAAACAGAATCCTATATTAACTCGTGAGTTAAATTTCAATATCATGTACCAATATGTCCGCGGATTAATCTGTTGTTTGTCAAGATCGGATGAGTTTGCGATATACAATCCTACCACCAGACAATCCGTTGTATTACCCGGTATCAAACACAGTACATGGCGCTACTCCATGGATGGATTCTTTGGGTATGATCCAGTTGAAGATCAATACAAAGTGTTGTGTTGTATTAAAAATTCATTTTTTGGAAAGCGTTCTTGTCAAGTTTTCACATTGGGAAGTCCAAAGGAATGGAGAAAAATTAATAGCCAGGAAAGTTTCACTTCAAGGGCTGGAGCAACGAGTAGTGTATGCATCAATGGGATTATCTATTACACCGAAAAGAGTTTTGACAGAGTAATAGGGACGTTCGATGTTAGATTCGAAAGGTTTGGTCATATCCAGATGCCCAAAAGCAAGTATTGGGTGTCGATATTGGTAAACTACAAAGGGAAGTTAGGATGCATACGTGACGGAGGCATGAGCGATAGTTCAGAGATGTGGATCTTGGAAGATGATATTGAGAAACAAGAATGGTCAAAGATTGAATTATCCATGCCTTATTATCCTGCTGAAACGTAATGGTGAGATTGTGGTAATGCCCGAGACAATGGATCCCGCTGAAACGTCATACGCATACTTTCATGATCCGAAGCAAAACGAGACTAGAAAAGTTGAATTAGAAAGGACCTTGAAGGGGACACTAAAATATCAAATAAGATGTTGTATCTTTGGTGAGCCGGATCACATGGAGAGTACTATAGCCTTGTTCAGGAGTCAGTTTAACAAGAAGCCAGCGATACGACTACTACCTTTTTCAATGAAGCAACTATTGGTAATAGCTTTCTTTTGTGTCGCTCTTGTGTTGCTAGCGGCAATGTTATGGTGATGGGTTTGTGACTTTGTTAGACTCGTTTCATTAGCTTTTTCTTTCTGATTCAACATTGATTTGTGTTTGAGACACAAATTTTTATTTCTAATTCAACTTTTGATTTGAGATTACTAATTTCAAATCAATGCTTTGTGTCTTGCTAGCGGCAACAATGATTTCAGACATATTAGTTTGAGACACAGAGCATTGATTTGAGATTACTAATTTCATTATGCAAATGTCACAAGAAACTAGCAAGATAGATAAGAATCCTCTCGTGATTGTGCCTTGCGGAGTAAGTTACCGTCAGTTTAAGAGGTAATTAATGGATTCCAGAGTTTAGAAAACAGAAGGTCCACTTTCTCTGTTTATCCCTTCACCTCTGCTTCTTTAATGGTTAATTAATGAATTGTTAATCCGAAAAATGCTGAAGTGATCTCTAATTGGTTAGCCCTTTTAATGTCTTAAACCTAGTTCGCCAGGCTGTAAACGTTTTTTTTTTTTTTTTGGGGGATTTATGCACTGGAATTTCCAATAGAACTATAACCACAACAGCAACAATAACAAAGTCATAAACCCTATATGTATTCGACTTCTTTCACAATTATTATAACTCTTACATTCCTAGTCCTATTAGGTTTAAGTTTGTAATGTGTCTATTTATATAGACTATATATAACTTCTTCGTCGTTTAAAATTTACAAGAGAACAAACAAATAGACACCATGAGAAGAGAAAGCGAAGAGAATAACAAGAAGACCTCACGATCAGACGGTATCCATATCCCTTTGGATCTAACGGGCGAGATACTCTCTAGACTCCCGGTGAAGTCAACTGTACGGTTTAAATGTGTACCTAAGCTATGGTTATCTCTAATCACCGACTCGATCATGACTTGGTCTTTGGCTAAGCCGCGTTTACTCGTGGTCTTCGACCAACCGGTTCTCGAATCTTCGGTATTCTCTTTGTCTGGTTGCCTTCTAAACACGTACAAGGAACCCATATCCCCGGAACAAGACAATTACGGGTTCAATTTCAATAAGACGTATCAATATACCCGCGGATTAATGTGTTGTTTGTCGAGTTACGGTCAGTTTGTCATATACAACCCTACCACAAGACAATCCTTTTTATTACCAAAGATTCAACCGAAGACACGGAGGTGTGTAATGGACGGATTCTTTGGTTATGATCCTATTGAGAATCAATACAAAGTGTTGTGCATGATTAGAGGGAAATATAACTTGGATGATTCTTATAAAGTTTTCAAATTAGGAGATCCAAAAAAGCAATGGAGGAACATCCAAGGCTTTAATCCATATATATCTCCAACAATGACCACTAGGGTTTGCATCAATGGTAAAATATACTCCAGAGCAAGTCTAGGAAGGTATGTTGACATTCCAATACCGAATTCTTCTAGGAATGTATTGTTGAGTTTCGACGTTAGATCAGAGAGATTTGATCACATCGAGATACCGAATCAGTGTCGAAGTTTGACTGTGGTGAACTACCAAGGGAAATTAGGTTGCATACGTTACAGTATCTACGCTGCAGAGATGTGGGTTATGGGAGATGAAACCGAGAAACAAAAATGGTCCAAAAACATATTTTCCATGTCTGAATAGCTGATGGAAAGTTTAGAACATACCGCTCATATTGTTGGTGTCACTTTTAATGGTGAGGTTGTGGTAATTCCCAAGAAACTGACTTATGGTGAAACGTTATACGCATACTATTATGATCCGAAGCAAAACAATAGTAGAAGAATTGACTTGAAAAGAACCTTCAAGGAGGAACTAAAATATAAGATGGGAGTTCGTGTCTTTTGCGTCCCGGACCATATGGAGAATCCTATGTCTTTGTTGGAGTTGTTCCATTAGATTTTTTCTAATTTATTTAAAGAGTGTTTTTTTTTTTTTGGGTTTTTTCATCATATGTTTTGAATTTCAAAGTACCATGATTCATTTATATACTCGTATCTTTATGAACATCCGTATGAATATTCTCTTTTCGTAGGACCCGGTTTTTTCCTATTGTTCGTCCCAAAAAGAAGAAAAAATTAATTAAAACTCAAAACATTTTGTTAGAAAATCCTAGAAGCAAATAAAATCTAAAAATTCAATAATTGAGGATTATGGTGCCGTGTCTCTTTTTTTTTTTTTTTTGTCATCAATACTACATTGTCCATCTTACAACATAGCTTTGATCATGACTACGAGCATGCTTTGCTAGCCTATGTGCATCCTCATTTACAGACCTAGAAACAAATTTAAACTTAAAATTACAAAGGTCTGCAATTTGGATAATATCCTCCATATAATGCTTAAGAGGATGGTACCGCAACTTTTCATCTTTGAAATTCACTGCTCCTTGCTCCAAAATTAAATATAGCTCCTTATTATCGCCGGCAAGAGTAATATTCCTGAATCCAAGACGATGCAGCTCTATAGTAGTCATTCGCAAAGCTTCTGCCTCGGCATGAGATGGGGACTGTGTTGGTAAGAGGGACCCTGAACCAGTGATCTCCTTTCTCAACAAATGATCATACACAACCCAACCAATACCAATAGATGAATGAGGAGATATCCAAGAAGCATCAATAAGGCAAACCTTGTGATGAGATGTTGAAAGGAACAATTGAGACATATTATGAGGCGTTCTTCCATCGTTGCTTCCTCTAATGTGCATCCTTATATTACCTTCCTCCTGATTACTCAGATCTAATGATTCCTTCCACAGCTTAAAATCTTGAACCGCCTTACTAATGATGGAAGGAATAGGCCATCTTCTATTATTGAAAAGGAGATCATTTCTCTGTTTCCAAATCCTCCATCCCAAAAAATAAAACATAGAAACATGATCTACTGAATCCTTAATCAACTCCGTAAAAGCGCTGTAGTTACTGTGTAGATCATTAGAAGCTAGTATAAGGATGCTGTGGATGTAGGGTGCCGTGTCTTTTTCAATTCTTCTAAGCTGCTAGTTGTATCAATTATTAGTAGGAATGTTTTTTCATTATAAAATTTGGAATTATCCATATATTACTACCATTTTCAGAAATAATCTGGTGCTGATTATTATAAATTTGCAACGTACAGTATATAACCTTAACAAGAACAATATCAAAAGGTGATAAAAGGGTAAAAATAATTAATAATAAACATGATTCAGTGATCTATATCAAACTCTTGTGTTATTTTTTTAAAAAATAGACTAGTTGACTTTACAAAGACAAAAAATATTTCAATAAACATTAGAAAAATATTCGATGATTTCGAAAAAAAGAAATTAACTCTATAGAAAAACTATATATTATATCACAATTATATAAATGTTTGCCAATAAGGTCGTTTACAGCTAAAAACTTCAATCATTTTCAAGTTCACCACTATTGACCAAAAACCCGTTCTCTCTCGAATTCGCTCATGGAAGTTGCTCAATCAGACCCAACCCAGGATCCGGAAACCCGATACAAATCACGTTGCTGCTGTTTCCCCAGTTTCCGATCAAGAAGCTCCACCGCCGTCGGGTACTCCTCCTGGGGACGAATCCGAACCGTCGACAACGATAATCACACCGGCGATCACGGCGACGAATCACGGTGGTGGATCCGAGCAGCTCTTAAGATCCGAGAGTGGTCGGAGATCGTAGCTGGTCCACGGTGGAAAACTTTCATTCGGCGATTCAATCGCGATCCACGGCGAGGTCGCGATTGGGACGCAAGCGAGAAATATCAATACGATCCTTTGAGTTACTCATTGAACTTCGACGACGACGACGACGAAGACGAATACGTCGGATTAGGCGGAGTACGAAGCTTCTCTACTCGTTACGCTTCTGTTCCGATCTCAACAGGTAAAGCTCCGGCGATTTCTCCGCCGGCTGCGACTGCGTTGACGCCGCGTAATGAGATAATGGAGAATTAGTGGGCGCGTGTAGGAAACGCGTTTGCGTTTCTGGCGGCGGCGGCTTAAAGGCTGTCAAAATGTGTTGACTGGGTTACGTTTTTTTTGGTGGTATGTCGCGTTAATATTGCGTTTTTTCATTTTTATGATTATTGTTTATAATTAAAAATACAATCAACTAGTATGATTTTATTTATTTATTCATCGAATTTTTCTGGCATTATTTGTTTTTCGGGGGAATATACTAAACTTGTAATGGCTAATATAATTATATGTAAATGAGCTGTATAGCATATGTGGAAGTAATGATTAAGTAATCATCATTCAAACAGTTAGCTATTATGATTAGTTGTTTGACATGATTCTTTTGTTCCCTAGGAAGGTTCTTGGTAAATTTATTTTTACATCTTTCTTAGAAATTCCATTGTTATTGCTTATGGACTTTTAGTATGCTCTATAACTTTTTGTGTTATTGATGTGATTCCATTCAAACTCTCTTCGGAAAGAGTCTTGTTATTTAAAAATGTTTAACTATTATCAATTTTGGAATAGTGAGTTTAAACACTTTTATTTGTAAAAAACAAATAACTTGTAAACACTGTTATGAAAATTATGAGTAATATGGTGTCTAATTTATCGAGTGTAATGATATACTGTCTACTGGTGACTTGTTTATTGAGGATCATCTAATGTGTGCTTACAAGTTGTAAACCTTGTCGCAAGACCATGAATTATAATACCACTACAAGAAATCACAAAACTTCAGCCAAATGACATATGATTCGCTGCAGGTTTAATTTTATCGATGCGACTAGTCTGTTAATGAACAAGCAAACTAAAAGAACGAAGATTTTAGTTTAGAGAACAAACATAAGCGTATATGCGATTTGCGTTGTACACAAGAAATAATCACTTTTGAAACGAATGATCTAGTAGACTGGAACAAAGTTGATGATTGGCTAGGTAGCACTTAAATCTCGTCGAAAGACCGCTTCGTTTCACGTACCCGCTTCCTAAACAATTGAAAAAAATTTGATTCTTCGCTTTCTAACGCTTCGTTTCCGCGTACCCGCTTCTGATTCCATGCAACCTAGATGGTTGTATGTTCGGTGATTAAAAACACGGGAAATGGAGAAAGAAAAACTAAGAATGGTTTGATGATGCTAGTGATTGATAACCAAATTTGATATTCAATTCTAAGAAGAAGAAAGAAAAGGTCAAATGCAGCCCATTGACCTAGTTTATTGATAGTTCTTGTATTTCATCAAGCTTTCATTTTTCCACTTTCTTTAAAACAATTTCGATTACTTTGTGAAAACATAATAACATCTTCGTTTCGTTCTTGTTTCTTTTTCAATGACGTTATCCTTACACCAGCACGACACATGCTCCTCTTATGTCTCTACTAATCTTCTTGACTTCTTCCTCACTGACCAAAAACGATATGTCTATGAAAGAAAATGTAGATTTAATCGTGTGAACTTTAACATAAAACATATAGTTACCTAAGTGTAGATTGAATAATCGTGTAACAAAATGTATTTCTATGACTCCATATTTTTATTATGAATCACATGATTTCAAGAAACTGCATGATAGAATGGTATAGTAACTAGTTTCATTATTTCATTTAGTATATTTATTTGATTTATTCCATTTGTATTATCGTTTTCTTGTATTAATTAACAAAGATATTTTGGAGGTCTTTTCATTTGCTATAGTTATTTAATTTATTCCATCGTTTTGTCATTTTATTGTTATTATTAATGAGAGATTGAGAGCTACTTTTTTTGTTAAGACATTTTGGAAGTTTTTAGTGGGAATAACTTGTAAAATACTAAAATAATAGACCTAAAGACTAGAGGTCAATATGCCCCGGCCCGTGGTCCTTGTGAACACCTCTCTAATTAACACACTTTTGCATTCTTCATATGTAATGGTAGTTGCGCCGATATAGTCGTGAGTATTACTCCAATAATTAACTTAAATATAATTTTCTTAGTCATTTATCTACGGCTTTTTAGTAGATGTACACACAAAGTTTGGCTTCAACATCCACCTATAAATCGTTATTTAAATACATGCCAAAATATGCACTTTTACTTTCTAAACAAGGACTTGTACAATTTATATACATTAACAAATTACAAAAAGGAATTAGTTGGTAAGGGTGTTCAATTTTAATAACAAAAGTTGCTATGAATCCTTTGTGAATCTTGGGAATTTTTATTGCTGGTTGTTGCCAACGAAATTCTTGTTGGCCAATTTTAACATTATTGAGTAAATTACATGATAAGTTTTTTTAAAACGTAGGTCCACATAAAAAGCTATTTTATCCAGGCATGTATTTTTTCTGTTTTAATTAAAAACGTTATGTTTACAATGAATTATCAAATAGAAATAAGAACTTTCTAAATCTTACTTATAAAAAATGTTGTTAACATGTTGGTTTTAATGGTTTTTCTATAGAATATTCTAACTTCAATGATATCTATCCCTTGATATTTTATATAACCTTAGTAAATTCAGCCTCTATTTTATTTTATGTGTAATAAAATATCAAGAGAAAAACAAAAATAGCAAAACATGTATTCGACAGTACATGTTAATGTGTAGATGTATCTAACATAAGCCATCTTCACTTGTCACTGTGGCTCAACGTGACTATTATTATTATTAACTTGGCCAATAGCTCGTATCGGTTACATTTGGTTTCTATCATTGTTTTAATATTGTGCAATAGTTATTTGTAGGTTAGTGTCGACTATAAGAAAGAAGCAAATTTGGATTTGAACTCGAAAAATTATTTGCACATTTTAGAGGTTTATTGGTTCTTACCAAATTAACTACTAGCAATGTTATTTGGTGTCATTAGTGTCCTGATAAGTTTAATTTAATCAAATGAAATTTAGTTTTTAAAAAAAAAATTGATATAAAAAAAAAATTGTCAAATATTACAAAAGCGAAATGTCAGAAACTTAAAATACGAATCAATTCAAAACTGGATTGAATTTTTACAATTTGGTTTGACAAGTTCCAATAAAAAATCTAGTCGTTAGAGAAATAAATGAAGTAAGAATTTGGAAAAAAGGAAAAGATGAATCATGTGAGTCACCGCTCCTTCTCTATTTTGAAGTTCAAACTAAAAAACAAGCCAACAAACACCAATAAACAAAATATATAATACTTTTCAAAAATAAAAAAAAATTGGAAATATTGAAAAGAGCAAACAGAAAAAAGGAGAAAAAGAAAGTGAGAAAAAAGGAAGAAGAAAACAAAAAAATTGTGCAACAAACCCTACTTTCTATGTTCAATTGTGGGTTTTATTTTCAACACCTCTTTTTAAGTAATCACTTCATTTATCTCTCTTAACTTTTGCTTCTCTTTACTTCTTCTTCTCCTTCTTTATTTCGAAAGCCTTGTTTTTGCTTTTGATTTTGTATGTGTATTGGAGATTAATAATGGCTTCAAGTGCTTCAAAGTTCATCAAATGTGTAACTGTTGGTGATGGTGCCGTTGGTAAAACTTGTATGCTTATCTGCTACACTAGCAACAAATTCCCTACTGTAAGCTTAATTAATCTCTCTCTGAAATTTTATTCAGAAATCTCAAATGGGTTTTCTCAGATTCAGTTAAATTTCCAGTTTTTTTTATCTGGGTATCTCCAATTCACTGAAAATCTATCTGGGTATGTCAAAGTTAGCTCCTTTTTCTAGGGATTGTGCATGAAAATAAGATCCCTTTTTGGAGAATTTTCTAAAGTTCACTTCTTTAAGCCCAGCTTTATGTTGTTCAGATTAATTAAGTATATGCTTTTCTCTTGTTGATTTGAAAACTGTGAATTGATTTTGTTGCACAGGACTACATACCAACAGTTTTTGACAACTTTAGTGCAAATGTTGTAGTTGAAGGCACCACTGTGAATTTAGGCCTATGGGACACTGCTGGTATGAACATGTCAAGCTCTTTGATTTGGTTGGTTTGAGGTTGTTTGCATATACAAAAATCCATTTTTTTTTGTTTGAATTTACCTTTGTTTTGGTGTTTTGTTTGCAGGGCAAGAAGATTATAACAGATTAAGGCCTTTAAGTTACAGAGGAGCAGATGTTTTCGTCTTGTCTTTCTCTTTAGTCAGCCGAGCTAGCTACGAGAACGTTTTTAAAAAGGTTTGATTGAGTAATGGATTCATGGCTTTCGAAAATGTCGAATAAGTTCTAATGTTATACGAGTGTTCTCTTTGAATCAGTGGATCCCTGAACTCCAACACTTTGCACCCGGAGTTCCTCTCGTCCTTGTTGGTACCAAACTAGGTAAGAAACCCATGAGCATTTACCGATAGATTCCGCTTGACAGTTTTGATATCTTACACAGTGTTATGATTCATACAATGTCGATGTAGATCTCCGCGAAGACAAGCATTATTTGGCTGACCATCCTGGACTATCCCCTGTAACTACTGCACAGGTTTGTTTTTAGAGCCTTGTTTATTTCATTTGGTTTTAGAGACTTGATGGTATTTACTAAACATTTGTATGTGACAGGGAGAGGAATTGCGTAAGCTAATTGGCGCGACATATTACATTGAATGCAGCTCAAAAACTCAACAGGTATATTACATTGATTGGCCTTTCACATAATAAGCACCTCTTCTCTACAGATTGACTAAGCTTTTACATTTTACAGAATGTGAAAGCAGTTTTTGATTCCGCGATTAAGGAAGTAATCAAACCGCTGACTAAACAAAAGGAGAAGACAAAGAAGAAGAAGAAACAAAAGTCGAGTCACGGATGTTTATCGTAAGTCATATATATAAAAAAACCTTCACAAACTCTTCCTTTCGATTCGGATTACTGATTTTAGCTTTGTGTTTTTTTGGGCAGAAACGTTCTGTGTGGAAGGATAGTGACTCGGCATTGATGATGGATGGACCAAACTGTGTCTGATGATTTTAAATTCCACTTTTGAGCATTGTGTGATAAATGAGAAAAACTTATAATATATAGAATCATGGAAGAGATTAGCCTCTAATCAAAATCAATAGTTGCAATTATGTTTATTTGTTAGACAGCTTTATTTGTTAACTCAATTATTATGTTTTAGTTGTTTCAGACATGTTATTCCAATATATTTAGCCATTTTGTTGCTAACAGAGAGTAAAAAGAGAGAAAAAGTGGTTCACTTCATTTGTTCAATCATAAGTACAAGTAGAAATCTACAAAAGAGTAAAGACTGACTATATAATACACCTGAAAAGACCTTAAAAGAGTATTTGATTAAATTGCTAATTATTGTGTTTTGAGTTGCAAAATCATATGATCGAGAACATTTAGTAAGCTATTTTTCTCTCCATTCAAGAGATTACTTAACAATCTTTGAGCTGATTAATTATGTTCATTGTGTTCAAAGATTTTCTATTCTGGGTAAACAAACGATTATTCTTGTCGTTGAGACTAATAATCCACTAATGTGGAGAATTAATTTATAACATTTGTGACCAAAAAAAAAAAATCATAACATTAAGCTGCTAAACGTCATTAACGCATAAATTAGTTGTGTAAAATTTAACTCAAATCCAAAACTTATTTGGAACAGTTTTCGATGGGCCGAAGAGAGAGGCTTAGAAAGGACTTTGGGCCTAGTCCGGCCCAATAAAATAAACTATCTGCTCTGTTTCTTTTTTTCTTCTTTTAAAAGCACCTTTTGTGTAGGCAGATAAAGTTTGTTTTTTTATGTAACCAGAGGAGGTTGAGAGATAATAAAACACTAGGCGACACTTACACATCAAGTCATAAATTGTAAGAAAACATGATTACATATTTATTTGAGTTGGTGAGATCGGAGTTACAATGCAAGCTTTTTATTGGTATTGGGGAATAGAGAAAGACAGGTGCAGGCTCGTAGATCTAAACCAACCATGACCCAAGCTTTATTTTCTGCTCAATAAAATTTGACATTCCTTATTACAATACTACTCGATTATACTACTACTACATTTTTAAAGTATACTCGCTTAACATTAAAAAAAGTGTTGTAAGAATAACACTATCAAAGCGTGTTAAGAAAAGTAAAACACTTTATAACTTTCTTTTACCATTGAAAAACTTTGCTAAATATTTTAAAATGTTCAACTTTATACCATTAACTTAGAAAAACAAATTATTGCATGCATAATCAGTAAAAAATGAATAAGTCGGGATTCCATTGCGAAACACTGGTTAGCAAGAAGAGGTGATAATCATCTCATTTAGTGAAGATTTTACACACTAATTTTAGATTTATTTTTTTAAGTTGATGCATGTGCTTTAACTTATTAGTTGTTACATTGCAACATTAATTTTAGTTGATATGCACCCAAAAAAAAAAAACAGTTTTGGTGTATAAAGAAATTTAACTGATAAATTTCGGCAACGATTTTAAGCTACATGTGCTTAGACGAATCTTCTATATCCAGAAACATCTATTGAAAGAAGAAAACAAGTGCAATCAGGTTTTTAAAAATATTTATGCAGAAAAGTTTGTTATGTACATATTCAAAATGACAATGCATACTGATAGCAAATTACATAGGTATTAATTGTCATTCATTGATTTTATACTAACGGATTCTTGATGATTAGCAATATGAGGTGGTGATTTACGGTTTCATCGGGTATGGGTTCAAGTTCAACGCCTCGAGTGTAAAACCTAGTCAAAAATTCAAAACCCGACATCTTGCATATGTGTCACGACTGTGTCCCGGGATTATTAAAAATTTTGCAGTGAATTGGTTTGGACCAAGGATACAAAATAATAAACCACATTCAAAAGGATTTGAATTGTTTTGGCCCACTTGATGTGTTACGTAAAGCCCATAACCTCCAAACCTATGTTAATTAGCCTAAAACCCTAGCTCTTGTTTTGGTTTTGGGAGGAAGTGGCCGTAAAACAAAAAAGAAGAGAAAGAAAACAAAAGAAATTGGGTGAGGCAGAGATCGTGAACAGAAGAGAGAGGAAGAGAGTTTTCTCATCATCAATGTGAAAGAGAGGAGGAGAAAGAAAGCAAGAAAAATAGAAGAAGAAGAAGATCGCTTCTAGATCGTGAAGAAGAGGAATAACGGTGGTGGAAGAGGAGGATCATCGTGTCGTTGCCGATGGTACTCGTGGGTCTTGGTGATGGTGCTGCACTGACAAGATGGAGGAGGAGAACCTCTGTTTTCGACGAGATGAAGGATGAGATCAGAGAAGGAGATGGTGTAGTGAGGATCGGGAAATCTGGACAGCTTGAACATGGCGGCTTTGGAGCTCCGTCGGCGGTGATTGGAGCATCTGATGGCTTCGCCGTTGGTGGCGTTGGAACCGTGACATTCCCATCTTTCCAGTGGTATCAATATGGAATATTATCTCCTTCGGAGTCGCTGTGTGGAGCCCTTTCTTCTGACGCACGAAATCTGATCATCGCAGTCCAAGACAGTTCCGACGCAGCTGCTTTGAGGATCCATTTGGCGGATCAAATGAAGTCCGATTGATCTGAATATTTGAGGAGTTGTTCATGACACTACTATCTTCATAATCAACGGTTGGATCATCAATTGGACGGTTAGTTCGTATTCTATATGCGTTTTTATAAGCGTAGTTGGTGCAGTTCAAGTTATGAGTAAGTTGATGGATTGTATTGTTTGTTTGGCGATATGAGCTCGTTATGGGCTAGAAGGATTTTATGGACTCATGAGAAGAGTTTGTGAGAAAGGTCAGGCCGCATTTCATAGACTCTGAAGGCTTGTGGCTAAGGTGAGGGTTGGGATTTGTGGATTCTTATTAGATAATAATATGGTTTGATAAGCATGTATGTTTTGTCTAGGAATAGTAATTGAGTGTTGAATGAAATGTTAAGTTGAGATTATGTGATGTTATAAGTTATTATATAATATATGATATAGAATGTGTGAAGTTGTGTGTGGCCGGACTGAGAGCGTGTGGCATGGCGACCCCGCTGAAGCCCGTTAACGGCTGACGAGCCAGTAAGGGTGGCGTACGACTTTTCGAGGTGACGGCCAGCCCCGAGTTGTTTCATGGACTTCGGTCGAGATATATGAGTATATGTTATATGTGAGGTGGCGTACGACCTTTCGAGGTGACGGCCAGCCTGAGTTATGTGATCATGATTTATTTGATGAGGAGTATGTGATGTATACTATATTGAAATATTGATAGTGTTTCTAGGCTTAGTATATATGTTTTATTAAATTATATTATTGTTTAATATGAATCATGTGGGCAGAGTTGATCTCCCTCACTGAGTAATTCTCCCTGGAATTGCTCACCCCTTTTTTCTCTTTTTTCAGTGTGTGCAGGTGTTTCAGGTGTTGTAAGTTAGGGCGCGAGACCTAGGGCTCAAAGTTATCGGGGATGGGGCGTGTCAATATGAGTGAAAGATGCATGTTAGTTTAATGTAAATATATATATATATATATTATAGTGTAGTATGCTAATATGCAACACAAGACAGTTAATTAACAATCTAGTGGATATATTTTAACTATGCTGTTGAAAACGTTTGGTTATCAATCAGATACATCGTGTTGTTAGCCATTAGTTTTGGATTTTATTGTAAATCTTAAGAAGTTATGGAATTTTGTGGGAGAAAAGTAGAGAAAGAGCACATGAGAGAGTTGTGTTTGCGTATATTGTGTAATACTAATTCCCAAAAGTACGCCACAATGCTTTTTTCTCTCCCATCCCATGTGCTCTCTCACCACCCCTAGTAGGCCTGGGAATATTATACGAACCCGAAACCGAACCCGAAATCAAACCGAAAAAAATTGGGTTCGAGTCGGGTTCGGGTTTAGCCTATTACACGAATCTGTTTTATAGTCCTTGGGTTTCGGTTTCGGTTTTGGGTTCGGGTAAACCCGTGTTACCCGCGGGTACCCGAATTACCCGATTATTATTATTATTATTATTATTATTATTATTATTTTTATGAAATGCATGATGCATGTTTATGTAAAAAATGCATGTTTTTGCAAAAAAATATTTCCCGAATTAAGTTTTTAAAACAAAAATGCATGTTTAAAACGAATGTTAAATTTTCTTCACACAAAAAACCATTTTTTTACATAAATATGCATTTTCAAAAAAAAAAAAGATTTCGGGTAATTCGGGTAACCGCGGGTTCGGGTCTTTGCTTCCCTTTCGATTTGTTTTGGAGATAATTTGTGGTTAATTTGGAATTGGATTTTGACTCGATCTTGATTTTGTTTCTAATTTGCTCCATTTTGATTTTGTTTGTAAATTTGATTTTGATTTCCATAATTTATGGTCGATTTGATTTTGTTTCTTTATTTGATTTTGAATTTTGTGTTTATGTAAAAAATGCATGTTTAAAAAAAAAAAGATTTCCCGAATTATGTTTTTTAAAACAAAAATGCATGTGTTAAAACGAATGTTAAATTTTATTCACACAAAAAACCTTTTTTTTACATAAACATGCATTTTCAAAAAAAAAAAGATTTCGGGTAATTCGGATAACCGCAGGTAACGCGGCTTTACCCGAACCCGAACCCGAAAATTTACAGTTTTTTCGGGTATTTCGGGTTTTCCGGTTTAAAAACCCAAAAATACCCTAAACCCGATAACCATAAACCGAACCCAAATATCCCGCGGGTTTTTATAAGTTTTGACCTCCAACACGAAAACCGAACCGAACCCGAGTGTACCCGAACCGAAACCGAACCGATAATTTTAAAAATCCGAATGGGTTTCATATTCATCAAACCGAAAACCCTAGTACCGAATAACCTCACCCGAAACCCGAACAGGAAACCGAATGTCCAGGCCTAACCCCTAGTCCTCACTTTTTTTCTTTTTAGATTTAAACAAATTAGGAAAAAAAAATTATTTCATCAATTTTTTTGTCGGCTTTTAATTTCTTGTTGAACACTTTTGTTTTTCAATTATGTATCACACTTTTTATGCCTGTTTTGACTGAGTTCATGGACACTTCTTTTTGGGGTGGTTAAAGGGTTCATGTACGCTTGCAATAATAAGTCAATAATACTTCCCAATTCGTTGGACTACAATAATTTAGTGGGCATATTTTTAGCTAACGAATTTTGAAACAAATTACCATAACTGATTGAAGAAAATTTTAACATCAAACCATAGCTGATAAATACATTTTACAGTCAATATATAAGGTATATAACTGATAATTTAAGACAGTTGTAATATTAGTTATATTTAAAACAGAATATTGCGTCGATATCAACTTGACAAGAACTTGCGAGTCCCAAATCCTAATGATTACGTGGTCTTTCTTCATACTTTAAAGAAATACTATGAAAACTCGCTCTTACAAATATTTATAGATTTAGAATATGTTAAATCCTCGTAGGCCGTAGCCAACAAAAATTTGAATATTCTTATAATTTAAAATGATTATGGCTAAGCTATTCGATCACGATCTTAAGCCATTGACCCATTTTCACTTTATCACTTTGTTATTAGCTCAACTGCTTGATTCGCTGATTAGTGGTTTAATCACTACGAGTATAATGGTTCCACATTCTCAATCACGTGCAAACTTTCCTTACACCATTTAGTTGGTTAAACATCATTTAATTACGAATTTTCATATCCACGTGTCGGATATTCAAACTTAGTTATAAATACATGACTTGCATAAAATTAAATAAATCTATTTTAATTTTTATGCAGATCTCATTTTAAATGGTGTACTGTTTGCCTCAAAGGCTTGCATGGATAACGTGTGATTCAAAGTCATTGAAGAGAATTTTAATAAATTCTGAATAAATTTACTCAACAAAACATGCATGGGATTTTGAATAAATTTTATTTTTTAGAACGAATAGTTATTTAGAAAATATTTTGGGTAGAAACACAGGTAACTAAGACGCAACAGTTGCAACATGTCCATGCATAATATGGAAAGTATAATTTAAAGCATTACTGTTTTTACATATTTGATTTTCAGTTCATATATTTATTTGAGATATAGTTTTTTCTAAGATTGGAAATTGTCGGCAAGATAAGTAATAGCATAAGGTTATATGAGGTCAAAATAGTTGCGCTAGTCATTATTACCATTAACTAAATTGAAAATGATGCTTCACCTGGTTTTGACAAAACGATGAGGTAGAACAAACAATAAAATCAAAAGATACACATCTTCTCTGAATAATACTGTAACGTTGTTTGATATATAGTGGTTTTTACCCATTTAAGACCACGATATAAGTCCATGTTTTAGAATCTTTTTGGTGTTTTCGAGTGTTTTGGTGTTAATCTTAGGTACAAAGGCGTTTTGGACTCAATTGGTGTTTACTGGAACTTTTTGGAGCATAAAGGAATGAACAGTCAAAGTCGCAAATTCGGAGTCAACATTTCAGATCAGTGTCGAGCGACGTAGATGTTGGTGTCGCTCGACACCAAACATTTATCAAGCGTCGAGCGACAGGATTAAGTGTGTCGCTCGACACGACTACCGGACCAGCCAAAAATCAAGTTTTCAGATTATTTCCTTTTTGCGTCAGAAAGCCCAGATGTTTGCAATTGGGTCCATGACGGTTTTGTAAACTTATATAAGTGTTTTTCAAGCCATTGTTTAGGCTTATGCTTTCTTTTATTGAATTGCTTAGACTTATCTTTAATAAAACCATGTTTTCTTCTATGATCATGTCTGAGTAATTCGTTTGTTAGGTTTAGGGTTTTTGAAAGTGTTTGATGAGTTGCTGATCTGATCTGATTATTAGGATAATATCTTTAAAAGTTCTTCATCTTGACTTGAGTTTATTGCTGATTTTAGCCTCGCGAACTGAAATCTGATCTAGGGTTTATTAATAGAAACGACAGTTTTATTGGTTAACTTGAACTAGTCTTTGATGAGCAAAATACCTATTCGCAAAGGGATTTGGTCTAGGATTTTGTGAACAATTGTGCCTGAAATTAATGTTTGTTTAGATTTATAGGATTCGCAACGACAATTGGTTTTCTAGGATTTAGACATAGAAAATATTCGCAGCGACAACTGGTTTGTTTTACTTTCGCGTGCATGTTCATGAACTGAGCTTAATATTCCTAATAACTGATTTATCTGCAATTCTGATTCACTATAGAATTCCTTGTGCCTAGCTTTTCCTCTTAATTGATTTAAAACCGATTTTAATTGCATTGATTTACTGCTTTCTTAATTGTTTACCTAGCATAATCTGAATTTAATAATCTATTGTGTATTTCTAGACTCCCTGTGGATTCGATACCCAAAGTACTATTCTGATCTTTTAATTTGAGAGAGTTTAGCTTTAGGGTAAATTTGAGCTTATCATTGTTTATCTTAATTAATTAGTATTGGGGATATTGTTGGCCTAGATTGAATATCGAGTCTCATCAGCCACTAAGAACATGTTTATAGCTAGTAAATATGTTTGAGTAAATTTATGTGTTTTATAATATTAATTGTGTTGGGATTTAATGAAAAGAGAAAACGAAGGAGAGAGAAAGATAGATGTATATTACCCTATCAAATATGGATAATATAATCATGTATTTAGAAACCCAAACATTGGTAAATATAAATTTTGATTTAATTTAATAGGTTTAATTGTTAAACCCCCGCTATATTTACTATTATTATCCTCTATAAACATGCTCTAATATATCATGTCCCACTAAATTCGATTACAAATGATTTTTAAAATTTAAAGCATCTTTATAATTGTTTTCTTATGTTTTCTTTTATGTGTAGATCACGAGACTACAAGAAAAAAGTGGACGTGACATTTCTCTCCTTTCTGTTTGTTTTTGCTCGTTATCTCTAGTTTTATGCTTATGTAATACAATTTGGACATAACACATAAGATTCCCCAATCGATTTTAATATAAAGCCAAAAAGATATGGATAACTTCAACCGATATGATGCCTATTTACAAAGAATAACTTCCATGTCAAGAGTAGTAATCACAATTCACAAGGAATGTATTTGATCCAATGTTTTGAAAACCGGATTGGCGACTGAACCTGAAATATTTTTGGGTCATGAGTTAATGTGGTTCGACCGGATCGAACCGGATTTAATAAGTTTTTTTTAAATAATAATATAAATAGTTTTTGTATAACTATAATATCCAAATATATAATATAGCCTTTGAATAAACATATATTTTAAATAATTAAGAAAATCATTTTAATAACAAAAAAAGTATTCAAATTTAAAGAGAAATAGTTAAGTTTATATGTAAAAAAAATTAGAAACATTAAACCATAAAAAAAAATTAACTAAATTCAAAACTTTTTTTTTTGGTGGATAACTAAATTCAAAACTAGTATTTAAATCTATCAATTTTTATCACAAAAAAATTTAAATATGGAAAAAAAATGAAAATTTACAAAAAAAAAAAAAAAAAAATACGTCAAACCCGGGTCAACCCAACCCGGCTAGCTGGCCGTTTCACGGTTGTCATAAAAAATTTAAATATGGAAAAAAAATAGAAATTTACAAAAAAAAAAAAAAAATACCTCAAACCCGGGTCAACCCAACCCGGCTAGCTAGCCGGTTCACTGTTGAACCCGGTCCGACCCCCGGTCCGGTCCGGTTTTCAAAACACTGATTTGATCTAATGTATACACTTACTTTCTATCTTAAGAGTATATGTTAAATATCTCAATATAAGATTCCCGAACGCCTAATACTCAACTCGAAATCAATATCATTTGGCCATATTTAAAATATCCTAGAACACATATGAATAAGAAAAGTTTGCACCGTATAAAAGTTTTTAGGAGTCAAATATCATAAACCATCACGATTATTGTGGGAAAAATTAAAATCCTAAAATTACCGTATTTGTTGTATACAAAAAGTTACATTTTACCTTAACCATAACCAATCCGACACTTAGAAATATATTTTAATAAAGTGATGCAAGGATTATTGTTAGGCAAATGTCACCAACAGAATTATGAAAAGTTTCACCTAATTAAGCTATTTCACATATCTTTCAAGCATGTATAGGATGAAATAGGTTAAAACTTTAACAACTTTATAATTAGTAAGAAAAAGACCACGACTTTTCCAAAAACGCATACTTTAGAGAAGGAAAAAAACCAAAAAAGATTCCTCTCGTCTCTTGCTTTGTTCACATCCCTTTCCTCTTTCTCCACATTTCTTTTTATTCATTAATCAAATTATATTCATAACTCCCTCTAAATTCTTTCAAAAAAGTATCTATACATTATGTCCGTCAATAAAAAAATAAAAAACTATACATTTATTTATTTATTCAGACGGCTCAAGTTTCAGCACCTCTCTCTCTAACCCTGTGAAATTCTAAAATGACTAAAAATAAAACAACATTATTTATGAAACAAAAGGAATATTTAGCACTAGTAGTATTTATCTTGCCAAATCAGGAACCGTGTTAAATTAAAGTAATCCTTCTGATTTTAATTTCACAAGATACTACTACTACTAGAAGATGATTAATTGCTAACAACAATATTTGTCTTAGTGCTTCATTGATTAAAGGGAAAATTCCATTAAAATACCCAAACTAAATTCCGTTAAGCTTTTTAAAGACCCCAACTTTTTTGGTTAACCAGTTTAATACACCAACTAATTATTTTTTCCAGTTTAATTCATCAACTTTCAAACGGTGCTCATTTACCTACCTTGACTTAACGGAAAGATAACATCCGTTATCTTTTTTATTTTTTAAATAATTCAGAAAATAATATTTATTTAAAAATAATAATAAACATCACAATAATTTTTTTAAATTCAAAAAAAAAAAAATGGGTGAAAAAATTCCGAAACTTAAAAAAAAATTAATTTTACAATACTTTTTTTAAATAATACATTCGGTTTTAAATTTAAAAACCTAAATTTAAATTTTAAAATTTCCAAATTTATAATCTTCAAAACTTTAAAAACACTTTAAAAATCATAAATTATGTAAAAAGCTATAAATTTTAGATTAAAAATTTTAAGTTTTGAATTCAAAAAACAAGTTAGGATTTTACAAAAAACTCAAAAATTTCTTACAACAAAGTGTTATATATGTCATTTATCTATTTTATTCTAAATTAACTTTGAATATAAATTAAAAAAAATATTTATATATATATATATAAATATATATCTTGAACTTCTGAAAAAGTTGTTGTAAATTTATGAATTTTTTGGTTTGAACTTTCTGAATATTAAACTTTTGATTTTGTTTGAAATTTAATTTGGTATTTGAATTCAAAATTGAAAGTATAATAAAATATTTTTCATCGAAAATTTAGTTTTTGTGTTGTTTTACTTTTAGAAAATATTTCTTGACTTTTTGGAATTTTTTGAAATTTTCTTTTGTTTTAAATAAATTTTATTTTTTAAATTATTTAAAACATAAAAGGATAACGTATGTTATCTTTCCGTTAAGTCGAGGTAGCTAAATTGGCACTATTTGAAAGTCGATGAATTAAAATAGACAAAATAATTAGTTGGGGTATTAGACTGGATAACCAAAAAATTATGGTATTAAAAAGCTTAACCAAATTTTAGTTGGGTTATTTTTATGGAATTTTTCCTTCGTTAAAATCTTGACTACAAAATTTAATTATTCTTCACCTCGAGTTTTGTAGAAAATTATAAAGCTGCTTTATTTCCCTCTCTCTCTCTCTCCCTGTCTCTGTATATGTGGCTTTACCTTTTGCACCTAAACCTCACACACACTACTCTCTCTCTCTCTCTCCTCTTCGTCTTCTTTCCCAGAAGCTGCCATTGATGTGAGTTTACCAATCAACTTTCCTTTCTCTCCGATTTGTCAATCTTCACTGATTTCTGCTTCGGTTTACACATTGCACCTTTTTTCCGGTAGATTCCCCGATCTGGGGTGTTCTTCTTCACTGATTGATGATTTTTTTTTTGTGATTTGCAGAGAAAGGGATATATAGAGTAATCATGGCGGGTGGTGGAGCTCCAGCACCTAAACAAGACGAACCTCAACCACATCCTCCTAAAGATCAACTTCCCAACATTTCTTTTTGCATCACTAGTCCTCCTCCATGGCGTGAGATTCTTATCTTCTTTGTTTTTTGTTTCTTCTTCTAGATTTCCAAGTGTGAAAAGTCTTCGATTGTGATTTTTTAAAGGTTTGTTTTGGATTTATCTGTCGGTGTTAGGTTTTTGGAGTTTTGAAACCTGTTTTCTGCTAAGTTCTTATGAACAATGTGTGTTTACTTGCTAAATTGTTGGATTTGATTTGCTTTCATAGTTTGATTGATTTTGCTTTGACTGTTCTTGACTCATTTTGTTGCATCTTTGGCAAGATTTGTGGTTTCTTCTCTTGTTTATAAGCTGTGTTTGATGGTACTAGAGTTACGACAATGTCAGAATGATGAAGAGTACTATTAAGCCCCAAATCTGAATTGTATTCACAAAGAAAATGTTCTCCTTGAACAATATTAGTCTTGTTTCTGTGAGTTGATTTGGTATTGTGCAGTTTGTATAAAGACTTACGAATCTCTTCATGATTGTGTTTCAGCTGAAGCTATTCTTTTGGGATTTCAACATTACCTTGTGATGCTTGGCACGACTGTCCTTATACCTACTGCTCTTGTTCCCCAAATGGGAGGTGGATATGTAAGGCTTCAAAGAGTTAACTTAAAAAGTAAAGAGAGAGACAAATGAAATGGTGTCATTGATTTTTTTCTATGTTCTAATTTCAGGAAGAGAAGGCTAAGGTGATCCAGACTATACTCTTTGTTGCCGGTATCAACACGTTGCTCCAAACACTCTTCGGGACTAGATTACCAGCTGTAATCGGAGCATCCTACACATTTGTACCGACAACGATATCGATTATCCTTTCAGGCAGATTCAGTGATACCTCAAACCCTATAGATGTATGGTGACTTCCTGTTTCATCATTTTGATGTGGATTTTTCAGTCTTATATGACTCTTTTGTGTTGCTGTTATAACAACATATAATCATGTTTGAATTGCTTTGTTCAGCGCTTTGAAAAGATAATGCGGGCAACTCAAGGCGCCTTGATTGTTGCCTCAACCCTGCAGATGATTCTTGGTTTCAGTGGCCTCTGGCGTAACGTTGTTAGGTTAGTCTCGAAGAGCAAATAGTGTCAAACATTCGTTTTCCGTAACACAATATTAGATATTCCCGACGCGTCTTTAGTATTGCAATGCGATGTAAATTTCTATTTGTACTTCATTTGCAGGTTCTTAAGTCCTATTTCAGCTGTTCCGCTGGTGGGTCTCGTTGGATTTGGGCTATATGAGTTTGGTTTCCCAGGGGTAAGTCTACTCTAGATACACTGGAACCAAAAAATATCTTGTTTTCAGTTGTTAATTCTCTTATACATTTCAGGTTGCTAAATGCATAGAGATTGGGCTGCCTGAGCTTCTTCTTCTAGTATTTGTTTCACAGGTAACCTATTGACTTACTAACACCTTAAACCTGTCCCAAAATCACCTTTATAACATTTTTGTTGTGGTGTTCTGATATCATGTTCTGATCTTTCCTGTTACAGTACCTGCCTCATGTGATCAAATCAGGGAAAAATGTGTTTGACCGGTTTGCTGTAATCTTCGCGGTGGTGATTGTGTGGATATATGCTCATCTTCTTACAGTTGGTGGGGCTTACAATGGTGCTGCACCAACTACACAAACAAGTTGCCGGACTGATCGTGCTGGCATCATAGGTTCTGCCCCATGGTAAGTGATCACACCTCAGCTGCAAATTGGCTGCAGCTCCCAAAATAACATTTCTACTAGAAAGCCTGGAATTGGCACTTTAAGCAGAACAAAACACCTAGAAACAGAGTTTCAAAATGATAATGTGATTAAACCGTGATCTGATTGTGTTTGATTGTTTTTTTTTTACAGGATTAGAGTTCCATGGCCTTTTCAGTGGGGTGCCCCTTCGTTTGATGCTGGAGAAGCTTTTGCGATGATGATGGCTTCTTTTGTTGCTCTAGTTGAGGTATGATTGTCTACTTTACATCTTAATCTTTCTAATAAATCGTTTATGCTCTGTTATTCTGCGTATTAATATATTCTTTCTTGTCTGGCTGATCTTTAAAGTCAACCGGTGGTTTTATCGCTGTCTCGAGATATGCAAGTGCAACAATGCTACCACCTTCTATCCTCAGCCGCGGTATTGGCTGGCAGGTAACTTGGCCACACTTGAGATAATGATTTTGCTTAAATAATATAGACTGGTTTCTGAGCTGATTATGTTTTTTTTCTTCTGGATCAGGGAGTCTCTATTCTGATATCAGGGTTGTTTGGTACTGGTGCTGGTTCCTCTGTCTCCATGTAAGCATCTCTGAGATGATACATGTTCTGATTTGATTATTTTCTCCAGATATTTCTGAATGACGTTGGGGTTTTTCTTCCTTTCGTGCAGAGAAAATGCCGGACTATTAGCCTTGACACGAGTTGGTAGTCGAAGGGTTGTCCAGATAGCTGCAGGCTTCATGATCTTCTTCTCTATTCTTGGTAAGTTTTAAGTTCAACTGATGAAAGAAAAAGCTTTTGTTTGAGATTTTATCTGTATTGATGATCGATCATGTTAATGCAGGGAAATTTGGAGCTGTGTTTGCATCAATCCCTGCACCCATAATTGCTGCGTTATACTGTCTCTTCTTCGCCTACGTAGGAGCTGGTGGTTTGAGTTTTCTTCAGTTCTGTAACTTGAACAGTTTCAGGACTAAGTTCATCTTAGGCTTCTCTGTCTTTCTTGGCTTGTCCATTCCTCAATACTTCAATGAATACACAGCAATCAAAGGCTATGGTCCGGTCCACACAGGCGCTCGTTGGGTATGTAGTAACCAACTCATTCATGTCTTTTGGTAGTATGATTTGCTTAGACCTAAACTCTGATTCTTTTACATATTTGACAGTTCAACGATATGGTGAATGTTCCGTTCTCCTCAGAACCGTTTGTTGCTGGCGCGGTTGCATTCTTCTTGGATAACACATTACACAAGAAAGATTCGTCGATAAGGAAAGACCGAGGAAAGCATTGGTGGGACAAGTTCAGATCTTTCAAAGGTGATACAAGAAGTGAAGAATTCTATTCTCTTCCTTTCAATCTCAACAAGTATTTCCCATCTGTCTAAAAAGGAGAGAAGAGCAAAGAAGCGTTTACCAGAAAAAATGGTGAAAAGTGAAAACGTAACTCAGAGTTTCTCCATTGTTGCCTTGGGTTTCTTTAACCTATGTCTTGGTTCTTTTGTTCTGTTCATTTCACAACTTTGGTAAACTTTAAATATCTCTCATAATCTATAGTCTTATTTTTTACATGAATGATGAATCTTAAGAGCATTGTTGTTTACTCTCTCTCTCTCTCTCTAATGCTTTTGTCTTTGTAAATCCAAGGAAACACTACTTTGTGATTTTGATTAGTTTCTAAACAAATCTTTAGTTTTATTTTGCTTTTCTGATCTATTTCTCACTCAAAAGTCTTGATTTGAAAGTTAAGCTAGATGATTGGTTGATTTTTAAAAAATTGACCAATATTCTACGAATATGAAATTGTTTGAGAATTGAGTGGAGGCATTATTTTTCTCTTATTAAAGCACTTTTAAAAAGCAAACTAGAAAACGACTCAAATATGACTTAGGAACTTTTGATATGACTGTTAATATTTAAAGCTATAAAAAAAATTATATTGATAAGATTTATAGTTAACTAATTGTTTCCTTATCAACATTTTTTTCTTTACACAATTGATAATAATATACGTTTTAAATAAAAATTGGTCATAAACGAGAGAGTGGATAAAACAAATTCTTGCAGATTAATGGAGGATACTTTTCAGAAGCTTTGGAATCGTCCAGGGAGACCATGTCCATCGTTGGGGATGTCGTACATGCAGAGCCGTTGGTCGGGGAGAGTCTATCCATCATGGAAGATGTCGTATATGCAGACCTGTTCATCGGGAGAGCTTGTCCATCATGGAAGATGTCGTACATGGAGAGTTGATGCATCATGGAGGCCTATGTAGAAGCTGTTCATCCTAATTGCAAAGACAACATGCAGTGGAGTATCATCAAAATAGGATTAGGTCAAATTGATCAAATTAGTCTAGCGATGATTGTAATCTCTATATAATAATTCCAGACGATTAAAAAAAAAACGAGAAAGTGGCCTGCGTGAGGTTTTTGTTCTCTGTTCAATAGAATATATGAAGACATAAGACATTAAGGCAACTTTTGTTTGTGATCTTAATTAGTGGACAAGCAAAAGCTAAGATCACTTTTGTTTTGTAAGGCCGATCGATTAATTATGTAATTAATTAACTAATCTCAATAATTAACGCTTAATACGACACTGGGTTTAAGGAGATCGAGATAAAGTGTACAGCAAGCATGTGAATAGGGTTGATTGCACGAGGGAATATTATTACTTCATTTTTGGTTGTCATTTTCCTTATTTTATTTTCACAAAAAAACTCATCATTGCTTAAGAAAAAATAAGTTTGATAAAGTTGCTTTATTTGGTTGACAAAAAAAATTTCTTCATCATTCTACAAATAATTATCTTCGATTAAAATTGCATATATAAATTGAATAACTAAATTTTATTAGTTATCGAATTTTATTTTTATCAAAACTAATATACCCAATTTTAAAACAAAAAAAAACATAGTGTTCTTTTTAGTATTAGTCTTAGTTCGAGTTTGGTTTGTTTCTACAAGCTCCCCTTTCTCTCTCTAAAAACCTCCGTCTGGTTCTTTTCTTGATTTTCTGGCGTGTACAGCTCCGGTGGCTTCGATAAGCACTGGGGCTGGGTCTTTGTTTCCCGTTTCTTTTCATAGCGTTGTTTCCTCTGCGGTTTTGTTATTAGTTGGTATCAATATCAGATCCAATTTTTAGATCTTGAATTTTCTAGATCTATTTTTGATTGGATTTGGTTTTGTTTCTTATCTTTGGGTTTGGGGTTTTGTTTCTTATCTTTGGGTTTGGGGTTTTGTATTGGTTGTTGTTTCTTCTCTTCTTTGTTTCAGGTGGTTTCAATGGCTCTTAATCGTTTCAGCCCTATACTGGCCTCGTTCTTTCAAGTGGCGGTGAATCGGTTTTGGGCGGCCTCTCTTGGTCTCCTCCACTCGATATTTGCACTAGATCTGGGCGAGATCTTTTCTGCTCTTGTTCCCTTTTACCGATTATAAGTGGTTTAGTCCGACTTATTCGGCCCAGGCTATCAATCGACGGAGTTTCCATAGTTTCCGGTGAAGCTATTCCATTTAGCCATCTAAAGGATGTTCAAGGTTTAATTTTCGAAGTCGACTCATTAGCAAGTGAGGACTATGGTTCAGGAGGTTGTTAGCCGTTTAATTCGTGGTTTCTACAAGTTTCTGGATCTCGGAGACCCTAAAATAAAGAGAAGGTGATAGAATTAGTGCTCCCCAAAGCTTGTTTGTATGGTTTTATGTTGGTGTTTGAGTTTAGATCCGTTTGGTTTCTTTTATTTTATCAAATGCTCCCTATGTTTGGGCTTCGCTTCTGGACGGATTTGTTACCGTGCCGGCTTTGCTCTCGTACGGGTGTTTACCCGTGCCGTCTCTTGCTCATGTTGTAATCCTTGGAAGTTTATTCCACTTTTAATACGAAAGTATGTTAGACGGAAAAAAAAAATATACCCAATTTTACTCCGAATATCTAAATTCAACTGTTTCTGGTCATAACTACTAATAGATGCTAAATTTTACTTCTTTGGTTCCAAAATATAAGTTGTTTTGGGTGTTTTTTTTGTTTCAAAATATAAGTTGTTTTGAGAATCTTATGTACTTTTCATCTTTATTGAATATTGTATGACCAATAATATATTGTAGTTTTTTTTAGGTTTGATTAAATTATGCTATATTAAATATTATTTTTTTAAAAAAAAATGTTGTTAATTATAAACAATGTATGATGAAATTTGAACACAACTTAAAGAACATCATCAAAGGACCCATGATAAAAATTAAGGCCCCATAAAAGTTCGATGAAACTTCTAGTTATATCTTAAAAATTTGTGGTCCAATAGTTTTTGGATACTTTAACTTTTAGATGTATGCAAAGACTAGAGACTTCCTAAAGGGATATACATATAAGGATGCATCTGTGTATATTTAAAATAGTTGGTGATTAATTTCGAGAGTAATGAAATAGTAGTAAATTAACTTCATCATATTCATACCATTTCGCTTAACATACCATTTAGGTTAAGCTAAATGATACTAGCAGTAGCATATAGAAGAAATTAAAATGGTTAATAGATTCGTAGTATCAAAGGCTTAAAGATTAATCAAAAGGTTCACAGAGAATCTACTTTCCATGAAACATTCCAAGCCAAGCAAGCACTTAATATTTAACTCTGTACGGACAATCCAAAACATAACAAAATAATGAATCAGGTAATTACTTACAATGATTATTATTATGATTCCATCTCTATATATTTAACTCTATAAATCATTCGTTTGTATTCTGTATAGTTTTAGCCCTACTAATTAGGCTCTTCTCTGTCCCATTTAATTTTTTTGATTAATGTTGAAACATCCGTATTCCCCAAAATTAATAAAACTGCACTCTATATTCGAAAATGGTCATAAATTTTCTTAACCACTTAAGAATTCCACCATATCAGTTTAACAAATACTCCCTTCGTTTATTTATAAGTGATGTTTTAGACTTCTACACTCGTATTAAGAAATCATTAAATTTACCTTGTTTTTTTAAATAAAACAATACTTTTTATTTATTCAAGATATTTCAACCAATAAAAATTCAATCTGCAGAATTTAAATAGTCAAAAACACTAAAAATTAATTAATTGTGCATTGGTAAGTGAAAACATCACTTATTTGTAAACAAAAAATAACTCCTAAAACATCACTTATAAACAAACAAGGGAGTATATAATTTTGTTTTCCCATGATTATGTGGTGTCATAAAAATGGAATCGTAATACAGTATAGTTGTTAAAATGAAATAAAATAGTATGAAAAACATATATAAAAATGTTTAACATTTTCGCTAAAAAAATTAAAATAGTGAGTATATATAAAGCAAGAAGCTATTCCGATTATAGTCGTCTTCACCTACACTAGCTTCTCTCTCTCTCTCTCTCCTAACTTTTTTCCCGCCGTGAAATGGGGAATTGTCAGGCGGCGGAGACAGCAACAACGGTGGTACAACGACCGGACGGTAAATCGGAAAGATTTTACTGTACTGTAAGCGCAAGCGAAGTTATTAAATCTCATCCCAACTACCACGTCGCTCTCCTCCTCTCCTCCGCCGTACCTCACGGCGGTTCTCTCCGCGTCACTCGAATCAAACTCCTCCGTCCTTCCGATAATCTCTTGCTCGGCCATGTCTATCGACTCATCTCTTCCGAAGGTATCAAACAGAACAAATTTGAAAATCAAGAAGAAGAACCCTAAAAAACCCTAATTTTTTGGGCTTTTTATTTAACTTGCTTCTTCAGGTTCAGTTTTGAGTATGAAGTGTGATATATGCTAATCCTTTTTTGTGTGTTTTATGAATTGATAGAGGTGATGAAAGGAGTAAGAGCCAAGAAATGTGAAAAGATGAAGAAGATTCATGGAGAATTTTCTGTTGCAGAAGAAGAGATTAATACCTCACTAACACTAAGATCTGAATCTGCTTCTGACAAAGATACTCAGGTATCTATACACATACCACAATTTGCTCTGTTTCAATTTTCTAATTGAAACAAAAACAAGATGTTGTAATGAGTTTTAGAATTGATTTATGAAAAAAAATATTTGATTTGATTAAGGTTTTGATTAACAGAGAAAGATACATGAAAAGCAGAGAGGGATGATGATGGTGATGAACACAGGAGCTACCAACAAAGCTAGAGCTTGGCAGCCTTCTCTTCAAAGCATATCAGAATCTACAAGCTAAAAAACTTACTTTTTTTAATATTTTTTACTTTTGACTTTTTGTTCATTTGATTTCTCTTTGTATTTTTGTTTTTTTTTCCCAATCATATTGTAAATTGAAGTAAAGAAAGTCACATTTGATTGTGGTACAAGTAGCTCTTGTTGTAACTTAAAATAAACCAAATTAGATCCAAAGGATTTTATTTTCCATCTCTAAATATCTTTTTTTTTTTCAAAGTAATTATGTCATTTATCAAGTTTCCAACATTTTACGTCACTTGCTAAAGAAATTGAAGTTTCTTGACCAAAAAAACCATGTTATTCATTTATTAAAACTAGTTTTCAGCTATACATAGTTGTATATTATTGACTAATTGTGTAACATATCAACCATCACTACTAATATGCCATAAAATCCGAAAAGGAAAAACTAGTCGAAAAAGCAATACACAACTAAGAGAAAACCAACCAAACCATAGTATTTTCTTTTTTTTTCGGTTACAAATAAAACAAGTTCATCACACATAAATCTTTGTATGAAGAAGAAGCAAAAATCATAAAAAGATCTTTGATTCACAATGTTACAAGTTTGCAATTCTTGTGAATAGGCAATTCCAAAAACAAAATATCATCAAAAAGATCTTTTGAGAACACTAAAGGTAAACGGACATTTTCTTTACCATATTTGGTCTCTTCTATACGACATCGTTTTACCCACACGTGCGTACTCACCGACTTAGACAAGAACCTAGGGGTAATTTAGTCATTTCGACATAGACGAAAATTCTGAGGGGAGAAGAGGAGTTTCCGTTATCCTCTTATATTATCTCTCTTTTCTTGATTTAATTAAATCAAACACAAAATAAAATCCCCAATAAAAAAAATCTCTCTCTCTCTCGAGTCTCAAGCGAACAAATCTGAATTAGGGTTTTTGAGAAATCTTCAATCTTCGATTTCAATTCTTCTGTTTTTTCGTTCTTCCTACTGTGTTTTTGCTTAGAATCATGATTACAGATTCGATCACAAACGCTTCTGCTACTGCAGCTCCTAGCTCTATGGGGAAGAAGAAGAGGGTAAGTTTATCTTCAATTTCTTCTTAAATCTCATGAAAATTGATTCAATTTTCCTTCTTTTCGGTTTCTCTCCCCGATTCGTAATTTGGGTTTTCTGGGTTTTTTTGTAATTGCATTGCGTTTGCAGAACAATAAGTCGGCGAAGATGAAGCAGAACAAGCTTGGTCTCCGTCGTGAGCAATGGCTTTCTCAAGGTATCATCTTTTTTCTCTAAATGATTCAATTGCTGATTAGATTCTTGTTTAGATATTGAAATTGATTCTGGGTTTTTGATTTTCACTATTAGTTGCGGTTACCAATAAGGTAAGTAAGGAAGAGAGGAGTGTTAAACCTGATCTTAGAGATAATAATCCAGTGGAGAATTTAAGTGGAATACGTAGAGAAGATGAGAATCATCATAATGAGAGCTTTATGCAATCGCCTTCGAATAGTTCGATAGGAGGTACAGATTTAAGTACTAATTTCAGTGGGAGAAGTAGCAGGAGTAGTAGTAGTAGCAGTGGATTTTGCTCTGGTAATATAAGTGAAGAGGAGAATTTAGATGATGATGATGATGGGTGTGTGGATGATTGGGAAGCTGTTGCTGATGCGTTAGCGGCTGAGGAAGAGAACGAGAAAGAGAATCGTCTTCGTGAGTCTGTTAAAGAGGAAGAGAGTGTTGGAGGATCGGCTTCTAATGTATGTAATTCGGTTAGTAGTGATGTTGTTGGTGTTGATGATGTAAAGCAAGATTGTTGCTTGAGAAAGAGTACTCGAGCTTGGAGGCCAGACGATGATCTTCGTCCTCAGGGTTTACCGAATCTAGGGAAGCAGCTTAGTTTTCCGGAGCTGGATAAGCGTTTTAGCTCTGTGGCGATTCCGTCTTCGTGTCCTATATGTTACGAAGACTTGGACTTGACGGATTCTAATTTCCTTCCGTGTCCTTGCGGATTCCGCCTCTGTCTTTTCTGTCATAAGACGATTTGCGATGGAGATGGACGTTGTCCTGGGTGTAGGAAACCTTATGATCGGAATGCGTTCAAGGCCGAGACTAGTCTTCAAGGTGGTGGTTTAACAATCCGACTGGCTCGTTCGTCTAGCATGTTTTGCAGGTTTTGAAAAGAAAACCGCTGTGTTGTCTGTTTGATTTCTCTGTTTCGTTCCCCGCATTTTTCATCAGTCTTAGACTTAGATAATGTGGGCATAGTGTTGTCTTTTGGCACTGGAGAACTTGAGCTTTGTTTTTCTATGTCATCGAAGTTTCTAAAATCTGAAACATTGTGGTGATGGTGATGGTGGTGTAGAGTGTGGTGTGTGAATACATAAAAGGTGATACTGATAATTCAAATACATAAAAGTAGTTTCAATAATGCTATTTTTTTTTCAATAATGTTTTGATGAGGTATTTGGCCTGCATTTGTTCCTTGTGAGACACTATTGAAGGTTTAAGAGGTTGATTTGTTGCTATGGTGTAATTTTTATGAGTTAATTTCGCCGTAATTCATCGTCATTAGTTTAGTAAGAAACTTCTAATTGTTTATCATTAGCCAACAAATCGTATTATTCACATAAAGTGATGCTTCTTAGCAAGTTGCATATAAACCAGCTTACAAATCTCTTGTAAGGAAAAACAAAACTATGAATCTCTCTAATTCATAATATAATATAGCTTTGTTTATCTCATTCTACCATTTACATTACTACTACCATGTGAAAACCATAAGGGCTGGAAAATTGTATTGGTGGTGATTAAGCTAGAAACTAGGCTCAAGTGCATCGAGTCTTTAAGCTTCTGTATGTAAGAGCTTGTTCGGGATCATAGTCACGGAATTTGCATCGAAAAGCTCAGATCTTTGCGCGTTTGAGCTGCGAGTGAGCAGATGAATCCAAAGAGTAGACATTCTTTGTTTCTTCTAGCTCTCTCTTCTTAATACTCTTTGTGAAAGATAAGCCTTCAACTTTCATTAGAGAATCTCTTAATCGTTTTACATCTGAGAGTTTTACTGGCTTCAGTAAGAAATCTTCAGCTCCTCCTTCAAGACATCTGAGTGACACAAAAATTACAAGAAATAACTTAATAAGTGAACTCCAATTTAAATAAAGTTGATAGCTTTGTTGGATCAATAAGTTTTCTGTTGTGTATGTAGCAAACAATAACAATAAGATGGACAGGTCATAAATCGAGTTAACCATTACACACAAAAACATATTCCTTTTATTTAATTTGGTATTGACTATTGAGTAATATATATTCAAAATGTAAAAGCATGTGAGGTGGCTTTCACAATACCCTACTAAAGATTAGGCAAGCAAGAATCAATATCATATAATTATTGCAATATCAATATCACTAAAAACAGAATCAAATCCTTTACAAAGTAAATATTTTGCTGGTTAGAAACAACTTTATTCACAAATCATCTTAGGACCCACTAAAGATCACCAAATCTCAACTTTGATTGATTATGCAATAATCACCAATGGTCAAAATAAACAATGATCAATTGATTCGATTGTAGTAGAATTCAGTGTAACATAAAGATGATCCAAGAATTCTGAACTACAAAGATATTCACCAAATTTACTATAGTTTGACTAGTAACACATAATAAAGAATGATGAAACTATACCTATCAATTCGAGGCAAAATGTTCTCGGAGGACATTATTACCACTGGTACTTGTCTAAAAGCTGAGGATTCCTGTGAAAAATTACCCCAAAAAATAAGCATAATATTCTATATATCACAATTTGATTTGAGTCATTTGCAGGTGGTTCATTTGACTAATGGAATCAATAAAATGGAACTTTTTTTTTAATGTTGTTCTTACTTTGATCTTCTTCAAGAGTTCATATCCAGTCATGCCAGGCATTGAATAATCCGTCATAATTAAATTAACCTTCAAATCCTGAAAATCAAAAACTCACCATTAACTCATAGTACTCAAAACATAGATCTCTCTATCAAATTTTTTTTTCTGAAAATTAAATAATAAATTTTACCTCAAAACCAATGGATTTTTCTTCAACATCCAAACCAAGATATTGTAGAGCTCTTGTAGCACTATCCACAACAGTAACTAAAACAACAAGAAAAAATAAGAGGTTTTACTCAGAACTCAAATATAATGTTTTCTTCAAAATATCATGAGTTTTGGTAAAAAAATATATAATACAAATTACCTTTACAAGAAGAGACTTTAAGCAAACGTTCGATGAATTTCCGATCGACGTGACTATCATCGACAGCAAGAACATGAAGAAGATCCGATGATCCAAACTTTGAAAGATCTTTAGCAATCTCCATTGTCCTCGGTAGCAAAACCTCTGCCATATAAAATATAATATTTATGTCTCGAAGGAATGAGAAATGTTGTAGTTGAAATTGGAGGATTTGGAAGAGAAATTATGTGGAAGATATGTTGTCGAACTATGGAGGTTGTGGGGATATATATAAGTTCTAAGAAATAAAATAAAGAAGGGGGGATATATGAAATCAAGAGATTTTACGGATCTTTGAGATTTTGTCAATTGCTTTTAAAATAAGTAAAAAACCTATTATATAGTTGACCACCACTAATACAAAAAAAAACGACAACAAAATCAAAACCGAAAGGGTCCGGTTTGGTTAAAGTGGAGAAGTTATCTTTTTCAATAAAATGGAGAACTTAAGAATGGGATGCAATATTGTATTTTTAGTTACATTTTGTATAGAGTCTTCACTCTTTGCTAATGAGTGTTTGGTCATATTTTTAAGATTTGGATTTTGTGTTTATCAATTTCCAAAATCTTTATTTTATAATTCTTTAATTAAAAAAATTAGATAGGTGGATCAAAACTTTAAACCGATCAGTTCAAGTTTAGGAACAAACCATAAAATTTGAATTGAGCTGCGAGGTTGAACCAACCGAACCACTATTATACCATCCAGTTCAATTTGGTTTATGCGAGTGAATTGTTAAAACGGAGACAACCCGATTCAAATTCACCAAACTCAAAAGAATTGACTTGATAAATAAAAACAAACCAGACTCAAAAGATTTTGACTCAATTACTTAAAATAGTTTTATAGATTCCGACTCAATAACTTGAACAAACCAAATTGTTGAAAAAAGGAAAAGAGAAAACCAAAAACCAACAAACCAAACTTAATAACTTCAACAACATAAATTTTGACTCGATAATTTAAAAGAGATAACAGTGGTTTATATTTGATAGACCAACCAATTCAACCGGCTAAACCACTTTTATAAAACCGGTTCGGTCGCTTCAAAACTCCACACGCATCAGCCACTTCTACCACAGTATATGCAACCTCCGCAGTTACCACTTCCTCCGCCGCCACGGCTACCACTTCCACCGTTGTTACTTCTTCCGCCATCGCTTCCACCTCCGCCTCTTCTGGCTCCGGTACGGCTGCTTTCGCCCTCAGTATAAGTACTCCCCAAAAGGTAAATGTTACGTTCATTATCAGCAATAATAGCCAAGTTATGTTCTACTTGATTACGTAACTCCACATTCTCCAAGATAAGGTCACGCCTCAATGCATCAACGCTCCCATTAGGTACCCCTGAGTTTGTGGCCATTCCATTCCAACCACCATTGTGGTTCCGACTGAGTGAACTTAACCACAAATTTTCATTTGTTCTAGTTCGACCAACTTGTCTCGGACCAGATGGATTTGACAGAAAACTCATGGGCATACCAAATAGGAACATATCTGGACCTAGACCATGATGAGAGAGTGATGCAGGTAAGCTACCGATGGGCATGGTTGGTGGAACCAAATTGAAAGGTCCAAAATTAAGTCCGGGTCTATCTTCGCCAGGAGGAAGATTTGGATTTGTACGACCATTTGCATACAGCCATCGACCTGGTCCAATGTTCCCACAAATAGGACATTGCATTTTACGTTGCGCGTTGAATGCTGAACCAATACAATCTGTAGAAACATGTAAAAAAAAAACTTTGTTAGATATCAAAAACATATGAATTTGTGTTTCACTGCATGTTCACACACACAAAAATAAAATAAAGACTTACCGAGATGAAACTCGTGCAGACAGCAAAGAGTCACGGTAGTACGATCCTCAACCTCATAGCTAAGAGGCTCTAAACAAATCGAACAGTACTCGTACTGAGGAACCTCTTCATCATCATCCTCAAGCTCGAGGTTTAGATCGAAGGCGATTCCTTTGCCTTTGTCAAGGGTCGACTCTAATCCCCTAGACATCTTATGAAAAACAAATGTTTAATCTTAAGCTATGAGAGTTTGAGAGTTTGAGAATATGAGAGTAGGAAGCTATGAGAGTTTGAGAGTATGAGAGGTTAACTCTTTTAAGGGTGGTATTTATAGTGGTAGATAATGGTAGGTGTTACACTAGATTTTTTTTTTTAATCTTAATTGTGTGTTTTTAATTATATTTAAGAAATATGTAAAAGATTTAGTAAATAACGGATTTTTAAATCTTGCGCGCCAATTATAGGTAACGACTAGTACGCGTCATTTGTAACTAACGACTATCACCAAAAACTTTATTTAAGAGATATATAACATACATTAAAAAGTAATAAATATTTTATTTAAAATATTTTAGAAACTATTGACACGTAAGATACTAATAGTTAAAGTGTTTTGTATCCATTATATCTAAAAGAAAATTACTCACCAATTATATATATGAGATATAGTAAATATTAATAAGTAACAGTTTTTTATTCTCTTTGTTTGTTTGTTTCTTAACTTTGTGGGGTTTTATTAATATATAAATATTATTTTTGGAAAAAGATCTATATTTTCCTAATTAGTAGTTAAACACAATCAAAATGTACTTATTTTATAAAATAAAAAATTAATTAACAATATTAGCTGTAATTAGTTGTTAATGACAAAAAGGTAAAAAACAACTGTACATAGATAACAAAAAGTTAAAATAAATAATTACCCTTAACAGTATTAGCTGTAATTAGTTGTTAATGACATAAAAGGTAAAAAACAATTGTACATAGATAACAAAAAGTTAAAATAAATAAATTACTTGTGGGTTAAAATGACTAAAAACAATTATTACAAAAACAAGTGTAATACATGTGTCTCGCACAATAAAATCATTAAGGAGCCGTTACAGTTTAATTAACAATGAACAAACCAAAAACTCTGGATTGGGTTGCCAAGTTTAACCAACCCAACCGGTTTGATATATGTAATATTGGTTTACAACAAATCTTGTGTGTAATGTGAATTTTTCCTCTTGTAAACCCTTTTTAACATTTGTCTTATGAATACATAACTCTTGTATAATTGAAGTTTTGGGCCAATGTACTCTTTGGCCCATCTACCCAGAGTTAAGAACATGCAACATGGTTTTCTCCAAAACACATTTTTGTGTGCTAAAAGGTAAATATTTCATTGATATGAAAATGAAAAACAACTGTACATAGATAACAAAAAGTTAAAATAAATAAATTACCCTTAACAGTATTAGCTGTAATTAGTTGTTAATGACATAAAAGGTAAAAAACAATTGTACATAGATAACAAAAAGTTAAAATAAATTACTTGTGGGTTAAAATGACTAAAAACAGTTATTACAAAAACAAGTGTAATACATGTGTCTCGCACAATAAAATCATTAAGGAGCCGTTACAGTTTAATTAACAAGGAACAAACCAAAAACTCTGGATTGGGTTGCCAAGTTTAACCGACCCAACCGGTTTGATATATGTAATATTGGTTTACAACAAATCTTGTGTGTAATATGAATTTTTCCTCTTGTAAACCCTTATTAACATTTGTCTTATGAATACATAACTCTTGTATAATTGAAGTTATGGGCCAATGTACTCTTTGGTCCATCTACCCAGAGTTAAGAACATGCAACATGATTTTCTCCAAAACACATTTTTGTGTGCTAAAAGGTAAATATTTCATTGATATGAAAATGATTTAGGATTACAAAGCTAGCTTTTAAATCCTAGAATATGAATCCACGGCAAAAAAGGGAAAAAACATGGAAACATAAGGTTTTCATTTCATCTCCTCGACACTAGCGGAAGCTAATGGAACGAGACAATTTGATTACGATGCGATTTGAATTTGAATTTCATCTCCTCCAAAACGCAATTTGAATTCTCAACCTTTCGATCTAAAGATTTCTTAGCCAATCAAATATGATGTTGATGTATGGTTCTTGTATACTTATTTTCCTTGTATCATTCTTTTGGTCCTATATCATCAATATTGTTTTGTCACTGCGGTATTAGTACAAAGACGAAGAAGAAGATGATGATATAAACTTGCAGATGATAACTATTGTTGTAGTCTCTGTCATGAAGATGTTAGAGCTTTCCCCTATATACTAGGCTTATCAAAGGACTACCGTATTCGTTCTGGATTCACCAAACTCAAAGATTTACTTGATATAATTTAAAGAAGCTCTCCTAGGCGAGACACACACACACAAAGCAACAAATTATGATTCGGAAAACCTATTACACAAAGGATGTCACATTTTCAAATCATTAGCAAATCAAACAGAATGTCATTCTCTTAAGTCTTAACGATTTTAATTTCATTTGGTAGAGTCTGATTTTACCAAATAATTCAAAGCAGTATCATCAAACCACCAGGAAAAACATCTTGTTGAAAGAGTGCACGTAGGATCGATTCTATTGTTGAAAGAGTGAATGTCATTCCATTGTTGTAGTCTCTGTCTAAATCAACATTTTTTTCCTCTATGTAATTGTTTCGAAATGATCGAAGATCCTTAAGATTTATTGTGTTGTTATTTGATTGTCAACCAATATCATAATTTTAAATAAGTATATTGTAAATTAAAAATAATTAAATGGAAGTATTATTCGACGCAAAGCATAGTTAAATAGTCCGTCCAGTAGAACATTAATATGCAATTACTAGTCCATCCTCGACTTATTTGATGGGAAGGTACTAACTACTATTTCTTGTATGGACTAGTAATTGCGTATTAGTTTATTTATTACAATTACTTATTTGATGGGAAGGTACGTACTAATATTGCTTGTATGGACTAGTAATATGATCAGCTTTTTGTTTAATTAGATTGGGGATATGATTGTAATTTAATTCAGGAAACTACATCCGAAATACTGTTATATCGGAAGAAATTCGCAGTCATCCAAATCTTCATTTTATATATGTGTAACTTTTTTGCCTGTCTAAATGTCTTTGGTTTCTTTTGTTTTCCTTTGAATAGTTTCCTAATAAACCCTACCTAGAAAGTTTGCTGTGAATACCGCAAGGAGGTTATGGCTTTGACGGTGAGTACATTGGAATTAGTGGCCTTATGGGGATCGCCTTTTTATTGATTATGCTCGTTGGAATATTACCGGACTTTCTAGAGGGACGTCGTGAGCTAATCCTGGAAGACGAGGAAAACCGCAAGAGATGGCCAGACCTAGAGACTGTTTATGCGGTGGCGGCTACGTCAGCCGCGGAGATTTCAAATGTTCGATCTATCAGAAGGATCTCAAGGCACTCGAGAAAGCACTTGATTAGTCAAAATGCAACCATATTCGAACAATCTTTATCAGCTTATAGGTTGTTTTGGTTTACGTTTTTTCTTTACAATATGTAATTACATGTTTACCATCCCATAATATAGAATGATCTTTGTACTAGTAGATAAAAGATGGTCGCTAAGCGTGATTTTTCTCTTATCAATTTGGATCTTTGGTACCATTTTATCTTTACTGAGAATCTCTTGTAGGCCTTTGCATTTTCTCTGACTCTAAATCTCCGGTTGGATTCTCTTCTTAATGAGAAGATATGTGGGGTTGGATCTTTCATGTCTTTGAAAATTGAATCAGCCCTCAATTTACCTATTTCTTCCGTTGTGACTAGAGTATATATGCACATGCACACGATAAATTAAAGTAAAATATATAATCCACAAAATTAAGAGTTAAGGAATGCATAGACTTAGAGATCCATGGATCACCAACAAATAAATTATTACAATAATATCAGTTTGATAACTTTACGAAATATGTAACATATATGAAAAGTAACAAATATTTTAAAAACAACTGACAGATAAGAAATTAATGTATTTGTACTCATTATATCTAAAAGACAATTTCGGGGCAGTTATACATCTGAGATATGTAATAAATATAAATATGTAACATATTTAAAAAAAAATTGTTTGTGTTGTTTTGAATCAAGAGAAAGAGAAGGGGAATTTCATGTCTTATTTCATTCATCAAAGGATCCTTTATATAAGGATCAATACATGAGTTAAAAGAAAGTTTTCTTTTCCTAAAGAAAAAAGGAAAGTACATAATAAGGAAATCCTTGTATAACAAGGAATACATAAAAGGCCTCCTAATACTAAGTGTAGATGAGCCGTAATGGGCCAGAACTGGTTATGACAATCGACTATGATTTATAACACTCCCCTTTGGATGTCATAACCGTAAATGGGCTCATATTACGCTTTGGATGTTGCCTCATTAAAACCTTACCAAGTAAAACCCAATTGGGACAAAACCATGGTGAAGGAAAAAGAGTACAACACGTATTACTCCCCCTGTTCTGAACCTCACTGAAGATCTCTCAAACGACGCATTCCAATCTGATGTGTTAGCTTCTTAAACGTTGAGGTTGGAAGCGACTTGGTGAATAGGTCTGCTGGATTATCACTTGACCGTACTTGTTGCACTTGGATTTCTCCGGTCTTTTGCAAATCAGATGTGAAGAAGAACTTTGGCAAAATGTGTTGCGTCCTATCATCTTTGATATATCCTTCCTTAAGCTGAGCTATGCATGCTGCGTTGTCCTCATATATAACTGTCGGCTCCTGCTTTCCTTTGGTCATCCCACAATCAACTCTTATGTGCTGGGTCATTAGTCTTAACCAGACACATTCACGGCTGGCCTCATGAATTGCCAATATCTCCGAATGGTTGGATGATGTAGCCGCAATGGTCTGCTTCATTGACCGCCAAGATATAGCCGTTCCACCATAAGTAAAAACATAACCTGTCTGAGACCGAGCATTGTGTGGATCCGAAAGATAACCTGCATCAGCAAAACCAATTAAACTGTCTTTGGATTGGTTAGTATAAAATAAACCCAAGTCTTTCGTTCCTTGAAGGTAACAAAGAATATGTTTAATCCCGTCCCAGTGCATTTGGGTTGGACATGAGCTGAATCTAGATAACAAATTCACGGCAAAACATATATCTGGCCTAGTGTGGCTCGCCAGATACATTAAAGCTCCTATGGCACTGAGATATGGCACTTCGGGACCAAGGACGTCTTCATCGTCTCTTTTAGGACCAAACGGATCTTTCTTTAGATCAAGAGATCTCACGACCATGGGGCTAGACAATGGGTGAGATTGGTCCATGTTAAATCTCTTGAGTACCTTTTCTGTATATGCCATTTGATGCACAAGGATTCCATTGTTAATGTACTCAAGTTGTAATCCCAAACAGTACTTTGTTTTTCCTAAGTCCTTCATCTCAAATTCTTTCTTAAGATATTCAACTGTTTGGGTAATTTCCCCAGAGGTCCCCATAATGTTCAGGTCGTCCACATACACAGCAATGATAACGAACCCCTTATCAAATTTCTTTATGAAGATACACGGACTGATGGGGTCGTTCTTATAACCCTCTTTCACTAGGTACTCACTTAGTCTATTGTACCACATTCGACCTGACTGTTTCAAACCGTAAAGGGATTTATTCAACTTTATGCAATGTTCCCGGGAACTTGTCTTATCTTTGAGCTCAATACCCTTTGGGACTCTCATATAAATCTCATTATCCAGTGGACCATATAAGTATGCGGTCACTACGTCCATTAGCCGCAAATCCAAATTTTCTCTTATAGCCAGACTTATTAGGAATCTAAAAGTTATAGCATCCACCACAGGGGAGTACGTCTCCTCATAGTCTATTCCTGGTCTCTGTGAGAATCCTTGTGCAACTAGCCGTGCTTTATATCTCACGATTTCACCATGTTCATTTCTTTTCTTCACAAAGACCCATTTATGTCCAACTGGTTTAATATCATGTGTTGTCCGGACTATTGGACCAAACACATCTCTTTTCCTTAATGAATTTAACTCCACGTTTATAGCTTCTTTCCATTTAGTCCAATCTTTACTCTGAGTGCACTCATATATTGACGTGGGTTCTAGATCCTCGCTTATATCCATAAGTTCAAGTGCTACCTTAAATGCAAATATATCATCAATTTCCACACACTTTCTATTCCATTGTATTCCAGACATAATATAATTTATTGAGATCTCATTATTATCAGGAACTTCAGGACCATGAAGTTCGGCGTCCCGAGCCTCATTGATTGGTACCATCGGTTCAATTATGTCTGGGGTTCCATGGACCTCGGTTTCCTTAACCACGGATTTAGCACCTTTTAATTTCCGAGGGTTCTTTTCTTTAGAACCTATTGGCCGGCCACGTTTTAAGCGCGCTTTAGATTCTGTAGCAACTTGATTGTGTCCCTCTTGAACATCAATACGAATCGGTGCATTAACAGCTGGTATATATGACTTAGTCACTCTTTTTGGGTCAGCAAAGGAATCTGGCAATTGATTAGCTAGCTTTTGTAAATGTATTATCTTTTGGACTTCTAATTCACATTCTTGAGTCCGAGGGTCTTACCATTTTAAGGACGTTTGATTCCATGTAATTTTCTTTACCAGCTTATCATTTTCTCCTCTTAATGTTGGATAGACGGATTCATCAAAATGACAATCCGCGTACCTGGCCTTAAATAAATCACCCGTGGTTGGCTCAAGGTACTTAATTATAGTGGGAGAATCATATCCAACATATATCCCCATCCTCCTTTGAGGTCCCATCTTTGTTCTCTGTGGTGGTGAAATCGGTACATAAACGGCAAATCCGAATGTTTTAAGATGGGATATATCTGGCTCTCGACCCGTAATCAATTGTGATGGGGAATACTTATGTTCACTAGATGGCTTGATGCGAATTAACTCTGCTGCATGTAAGACTGCATGTCCCCAAGCTGAGACCGGGAGTTTTGATCTCATAAGCAATGGTCTGGCTATTAATTGTATGCGTTTAATAAATGATTATGCCAAACCGTTTTGTGTATGTACATGTGCCACAGAATACTCAACACTTACCCCCATGGACATACAATAATCATTAAACGCTTGGGACGTGAATTCACCAGCATTATCAAGGCGTATAGTTTTCAAAGGAAAATCTGGAAAGTGTGCCCTTAACCGTATTATCTGGGCAAGTAATCTTGCAAACGCCAAATTTCTAGTTGACAATAGGCAGACATGTGACCATCTCGTGGATGCATCAATAAGGACCATAAAATATCTAAACGTCCCACAAGGTGGGTGTATTGGTCCGCATATGTCTCCTTGTATTCTTTCCAGAAAGTTTATATTTTCCTTAGTTACTTTAACTGGTGACGGCCTAGTAATAAGTTTCCCTAGTGAACATGCTTCACACGTGAGATTCTTTGGATTAACTCTTCTTTCTTTCAGTGTGTGGCCATTAGTACTTGTTAATATTTTTCGCATCATGTTAGAACTGGGATGGCCAAGCCGGTTGTGCCAAAAAGTGAAATTCTCGGTAAATGCTTTGTTTACCGTGACATTTGCTTCTATCATACTGATCTTAGCACAATAAAGGCCCGCAGAAACAGCAGGTATAGTCTCTAGGACTTTCTTATGGCCTTGCATTAAGTTTAAACAGTAGAAATAAAACAAATCCAAAACATAGAATAGAAAACGTAAAAATGTAAATCATAAAAGCAAAACACAAAAGCAAATCATAAAACAGAAAATCGAAATCAACTTGGTCACTTAAGTAAATCAAAGATTTCGTAGGTTAGTAAATCATCTTGCTCATGATCATAATCTCCTTCATTATCATGCTGGATCATGTGGGTTTCTGGATTCTTCCCTTTAAGGCTTTCTTGATAGAGGTTAACTAAATGCCTGGGAGTCCGACAAGTCTTAGCCCAATGATTGTCCATTCCACATCGATGGCACACTGATTTTCCGGTCGAGTTTTGTGGTTGAAAAGAGATACCACAGTTAGAATCATTGCGGTACCCGCAACCTCGACCTCGTCCGCGGTTAAAATTGTTTTGGAATCCGCGGCCTCTGCCTTGTCCTCGGCCATATAGATGAAAATGGCCACGGCCACGTCCTTGCCATCTACCCCCACGTCCACGGCCACTTTGTCTATACTCTCTTTGGACGTGGTTAGTTTCTTTCTCAGATTCTTTCTTTGTATCTGTGGTCGCATTTGCCTCAGGAAGTGGGGCTGATCCAGGAGGTCTCAATTCACTGTTTCTCATTAGTAATGTATTGTTCTGCTTGGCCAGTAATAGACATGAGATAAGCTTTGAGTATGTCTCAAAAACTTTTTCACGATATTGCTGTTGTAACAATACGTTGCTTGTGTGGAAGGTGGAGAAAGTCTTTTCCAACATGTCATTATCAGTTACCTCCTCACCATACAGTTTCAATTGTGAAACTATTCTGAACATGGCCGAGTTATATTTTTCCACGGACTTGAAGTCCTGGAACCTGAGATTCCTCCAATCAAAATTGGCCTTTGGTAACAACACCGTTCTATGGTGGTCATATCTTATTTTCAACTCATTCCAAAGGTCCAGAGGATTTTCAATTGTTAGGTATTTGTCCTTGAGACCCTCAGCAAGATGATGGCGAATGATCGATATTGTTCTGTATTTATTCCTTTCGTTTTCACCATTACCCTCAATGATACATTCGCCAAGTCCTCTTGACTTTAAATTTATCTTTGTGTCACTACAATTAAAGTCTATGTGTATGATGCAAACAAGCCGCGAATGCATGATGTTTGGTTAAACAAGTTTTATGTTTCTAACAAGATATTCCTAACTAGCAACCTAGCATAAGGTATCTATATGTTCATGATGCAAACCTATCATGCAAATTCTAAACCGTTCATGATGATCGAATTTTAATATGTCCGGATTTTAAGCAAAGCATGTTAGATCAATTAAATATGATGCAGTTTCAGTCAATCAGGTTTAACAATCAATTAGATCAATTAATATAATCAAACTAACAGGTGGGTTCAATTAGATCATGCAACCAAAATTCGATTTTGACTAATAAGGGTTTTCGGGCAGAAGGTTTTATGTCGATCGACGGAAGCCTAGTGTCGATCGACACGGTTCAATTCAAACAACAATTTTAGACAGAGAGTTCTATGTCGATCGACAGAGGTGAAGCCTGTCGATCGACACGGGCTTAATTTAAGCAAAACGTTTTGATTTTAATCGGTTTAGGTTAGATGCAAATTAGGGTTACATTAAGGTGATAAATTACGAAATAGGATGGAACCAATCAAACAATCAAACAGTAATAAGAACAAGCATGATTCAATTTTAGGGTTTCGGGTTTTCATGATTTTAGGGTTTTGTTGTTCTTAGGATTTCGATTACTTACCTTAACCTCGTGATTGTTCTTCTAGTTCGCCGTAACCGTTGATAGGCTGTATGAACTACTTCTAGTTCGCCGTAACCTTTGATAGGCTGTATGAACTATGAGTTTGAGCTAAGTTTCACGAACACGAGCTTTGATCATCGTTTTTGAGTCTGAATTGGAATGAACCGGGAGCTAAAAGACCTCGGACTTGAACAGTAACGCCGCGTGAACAGTACCGATGAACAGTTATCGCGTTTTGTGTTTTTAGGGTTTTAGGGAGCAACTCGTGCTGATAACGTGTTGTGAATCAAGAGAAAGAGAAGGGGAATTTCATGTCTTATTTCATTCATCAAAGGATCCTTTATATAAGGATCATACATGAGTTAAAAGGAAGTTTCCTTTTCCTAAAAAAAAAAGGAAAGTACATAATAAGGAAATCCTTGTATAACAAGGAATACATAAAAGGCCTCCTAATACTAAGTGTAGATGGGCCGTAATGGGCCAGAACTGGTTATGACAATCCACTATTATTTATAACATGTGTTATGTTCTGAGATTTTTGGTTTTTTTTATTCAGATCACTTTTTTTGGGAAAAGATAAACTAACAAACAAAATAAAAATATAACTAACGAAGATCATATAACATTTGGTACTAACTAAATACCTTTCACATTTGACATTTATAGTACTTCTTTTTCCAAATAGTGTTGTGGGATTGTCCTGCAATACTACTATTTTAATATGGATAAAGTATATTGAGGAAAATTTCAAATCTATTGCTATATAATTTTTCAAAATTATTATCGTTTGATGTCTATTTTTAATATTATGGGACAACAAAACATTAGTATTATTTGAAAAGTGATATCATAAAAGTAGTATTTGAGAAAAAAATTCTCAAGTATATTTTCTCAATTACTAGTTTAACACATTAATATTCTTATTTATAAAATAAAATTTAATCAATCATTTTAACTACAAATTATAATCAACAGGAAGATTATCAAAGGGTAACAGCTACTCCCTCCGTTCTCTTTTATTTGATGTTTTAGAATTTTCACTACTATTAAAAAAACATATTAAATCTTAGTTATAAATGTCTTGTTTTGTGTACTAAACAATTTTCTATAAGTTTAGCCCAATAGTAATTCAATAAAATCAATTAATGTGTCTTGAAATTTACAATTCATCAATACTTTTTCATTAAAAATAGATTGGGAATGTAAAAAATCAACCTTTTAAAAATATTTGTTTTTCCTACAACATTAATTAAAAGAGAACGGAGGAAGTATTAGAATATGTCCATCTATGTCAATGAAGATTCGGTCAACATAATTACCTCAATCATCTCTCGTACATATCTTTGTCAATTATGTCAATATTGTACTTTCCTTTCCCACTGTCTTTACTCTTGTATAAGTATGTAAATCCTGTTATCAATTATATCATTCACTTTCACATTCTATATGGTATCAGAGCCATCGATACCCTAAAATTTTCAAAAACGTTAAACACATTACATAGCCGCCGCTATCATGTCTACCTCTGATAACAACTCCGGTCACACAACGCCGAACCCTACTGGTGACGCAATTCTACCCACGGCCAATGCTCTCTTCAACAGCAACACATCCAATGTAACCAAACTCACATCAACGAATTATCTTATGTGGAGTCGTCAAGTTCATGCTTTTATTTATGGATACGATCTCGCCGGCTACCTTGATGGTTCGGTCGTTCAACCCCCTGCTACTATCACTGCCAGTGATGTGGTCAGCACTAATCCAGCCTTTACCTTTTGGAAGAGACAAGATAAGTTCCTTTACAGCGCCTTGCTTGGTGCGATCTCCATCACCGTTCAACCTCTTGTGGCTCGTGCTACAACCTCGGCTCAGATCTGGGAGACTCTTGCGACTACTTATGCTAATCCAAGCCGTGGTCATCTTCGCCAAATCAGAGATCAACTCAAGCTATGGACTAAAGGCAACAAATCCATTGATGAGTATTATCAAGGTCTCATCACTCGAATGGATCAACTCGCCATCCTTGGTAAGCCTCTTGATCATGAAGAACAAATCCAAATTGCTCTTGACGGACTTCCTGAAGAATACAAAACCGTCGTCGATCAAATTGAAGGGCGTGACACACCACCGTCTATGATGGAACTTCATGAACGTCTCATCAACTATGAAGCCAAGCTTGCGGCTGCTGCGACATCGCTTACACTTCCTGCCACAGCCAACATTGCACAACAACGCAACAATCAGAACAACAATAATCGTTATCAACATCGCCAAGCATCTCGCAATAACAACAATAATAATTCTCATGCGAATCATCAACAACCATATGCGTCTTTAAATCGTCAAGTCTCACGCACGCCCAAACCTTACCAAGGACGTTGCCAAATTTGCAGTATTCATGGACACAGTGCACGTCGCTGTCCTCAACTCCGCACTGTTACACAATCTGCTCAGCCTCATTCAGCCAGTCTGTTTACGCCTTGGCAACCACGTGCAAACCTAGCGGTTGGATCACCGTACACTGCTGATAATTGGCTCCTTGACAGCGGAGCGACACACCACATTACAAATGATCTCAACAATCTCTCTCTCCACCAGCCATACAATGGAGGAGATGATGTTCTTATTGGTGATGGATCTACGTTATCCATCTCTCACACTGGTTCCACTCTCTTACCCTCTCTCTCTCGGAATCTGTCTCTTAATAAAGTTCTATATGTTCCTAATATTCATAAGAACTTGATTTCGGTGTACCGGCTATGCAATTCTAATCAAGTCTCTGTTAAATTCTTCCCGGCTTCTTTTCAGGTGAAGGATTTGACAACGGGGGCACCGCTTCTTCAAGGCAGAACAAGGGATGAATTGTATGAGTGGCATGTGTCTCCATCGCACACTACGGTCCTTCTTGCCTCACCGAGTCCAAAAACCACAGTAGCGTCATGGCATTCCCGTCTTGGCCATCCCGCACCCCCTATTTTACAAAATGTTATTTCCAAGTTTTCTTTACCAGTTTCTTCTCCTTCGCAAAAACCGTCACTTTGTTCGGATTGCCATATTAATAAAAGTCACAAACTTTCCTTTGCAAACACATCCATTCTTTCTACTCGTCCCTTACAATTTGTTTTCACCGATGTTTGGACCTCTCCTATTATCTCTGTTGGCAACAACAAATATTACCTTATTCTTGTAGATCACTTCACAAGATACACATGGTTCTATCCTCTCAAAACCAAATCCCAGGTCAAAGAAATGTTCTTAGCTTTCAAACCCTTGGTTGAAAATCATTTCTCTACTCGGATTGGCACTCTATTCTCTGACAATGGTGGAGAATTCATAGCACTTCGCGTTTATCTTCGTGAACATGGTATTGCTCATCTAACATCGCCACCTCATACTCCCGAACATAATGGGATTTCAGAACGTAAGCATCGCCATATCGTAGAAACGGGTCTCACCCTTTTGTCTACTGCCTCGGTTCCAAAGACCTATTGGACCTACGCATTTGAAACTGCGGTGTACTTAATCAATCGCTTACCTAGTCAAGTGATCTCGAACCAATCGCCATATCAAAAGCTCTTTGGCATTGCTCCTCATTATGAAAAGCTTCGTATGTTTGGTTGCCTATGCTGCCCTTGGCTTCGACCATACACTACTCATAAACTCGATGACCGTTCCAAACCGTGTGTCTTCATCGGGTATTCTCTTACTCAGAGTGCTTATTTGTGTCTTGATAGACCGACTAGACGAATCTTTGTTTCTCGTCATGTCCAATTTGACAAAAACACTTATCCCTTCCGCTACCCTCTTCCCAAATCACCAAATCCACAACTTCACCTCTCAAAAATTACACAGGCCACTACTACTCTTCACACTTCTCCCATTCTGCCTCCGTCTCAACATACGCCCTCGACTTCAATCCTTCACTCTCAGTCACCGGTTCTGACGCCATCAACCTCACAGTCATCTTCGTCTACCGATACGTCATCATCTCCACTACCTCAATCATCACCGGTGCCTCAGGCATCTCCGATGCCTTCATCGCCTCCATCATCTCTGCCTTCTCTGGCGCCACAATCACCTCCGGTAACACCGCCATCTCCGGCGCAATCATCCTCTCTGGCTACCAACTCCAAAGTATTGTCCTCGCTAAACTCTCACTCTCTAGATTCTTCTCCTTCTTCCTCTATTCGGTCCACTGGCCAAGCCCAACAACTGAATAACCCATTAATACAGCCTCAAACACCCACCTTCACTCAAAGGCCCACTGGTCCAACTCAATCCCAAATTACTCACACTCAACCAAACACATCACCTACCACCCAAAGGCCCACTTGCCCAAATCCATTAACAGAGACAGAGCCGACCAATGCTCCATCTCCACTTCCGTCTGCTTCTCCGATCACTGCTCCACCGCCAAAAAACGCCCATCCCATGAAAACCAGAGCTAAAAATCAAATTACTAAACCTAACCCGAAATATAACACAAAATCTAACCCTCCAACCGCTCTTACAGTTGCGCTTAACTCTCTTATCACACCAGAACCGTCCACTTACCTTCAAGCTCTCAAGGACCCTAATTGGAGATTCGCGATGTCTACGGAGTTTGATGGTCAAATTGAGAAAGAGTCATGGGATCTTGTTCCTCCTGATCCAACTCAGAACGTTATAGGCTGTAGATGGGTCTTCAAAACCAAACTTCTCTCCTCCGGTGATCTCGACAAATACAAAGCTCGGCTTGTTGCCAAAGGCTTTCACCAGCAATATGGTTTAGATTACAAGGAAACCTTCAGCCCTGTTATCAAATCCGTTACTATCCGTTTGGTTCTTGGACAAGCTGAGAATAACAATTGGGTAATTCGCCAACTAGATATCAATTAGGATTTTCTTCAAGGGACACTTAATGAAGAAGTTTATATGTCGCAACCGCCTGGATTCATTGATAAAGATCGACCAGATTACGTTTGTAAACTCAAGAAGGCGATTTACGGTCTAAAACAAGCTCCTCGGGCATGGTATTTGGAGCTCAAGAATTTTCTCATATCCACTGGTTTTCATAATAGTTATGCAGATGCCTCCCTCTTTGTCTATAGTCGAGGTTCTACTCTTCTCTATATTCTGGTCTACGTCGATGACATTATAGTCACTGGTAATGATTCTGTTGCTGTCGCTAATATTATCACTTGCCTTGGTGACCGATTCTCGCTTACCGATCATGGTGACCTTAGTTATTTCCTTGGAATTGAAGTCACCAGAACTACTAATGGTCTCCATTTGATGCAACGAAAATACATTTTGGAATTGCTAAAACAAACATGTTGGGCGCCAAATCAGTCTTCACGCCTATGCAAGTTTCAAGTTTCACCCAAACTCACGTTACTTGGGGGAACAACTTTGAAGGATGCATCTGAATACCGTATGGTTGTGGGCAGTCTCCAATATCTTTCTTTCACTCGTCCCGATATCTCTTTCGCTGTGAACCGGCTTTCCCAGTTTATGCAATCTCCTACCACGGAACATTGGCAGGCTGCTAAGCGAGTGCTTCGCTATCTCGCTGGTACAACGACCCATGGTATCTATCTTAAGCACAATAATCCTCTCGCCTTACATGCTTTCTCTGATGCTGATTGGGCGGGTGATACCGACGATTATGTCTCCACCAATGCGTATGTCATTTATCTCGGTCATCATGCCATCTCCTGATCATCTAAGAAACAGAAAGGAGTTGCGCGGTCATCTACGGAAGCTGAATATCGGGTTATCGCTAATGCTGCGTCTGAAGTTCGTTGGATTTGTAACTTACTTTCTGAATTATGCATTCCTCTTCCTACTGCTCCTGTCATTTACTGCGACAACATTGGAGCTACCTACCTCAGTGTGAATCCAGTTTTTCACTCAAGAATGAAGCATTTAGCTTTGGCGTATCACTACATCCGTGAGCTTATACAGTCCGGTGCTCTTCGCGTGTCTCATGTCTCTGCCAAAGATCAACTTGCTGATGCTTTGACGAAACCTCTCACTCGAGCTTCCTTTTTGCTTGCGTGTTCCAAGATTGGAGTGACTAAACTCCCTCCATCTTGAGGGGGCATATTAGAATATGTCCATCTATGTCAATGAAGATTCGGTCAACACAATTACCTCAATCATCTCTCGTACATATCTTTCTCAATTATGTCAATATTGTACTTTCCTTTCCTACTGTCTTTACTCTTGTATAAGTATGTAAATCCTGTTATCAAATATATCATTCACTTTCACATTCTATAACAGCAATAATGGACGTGAAGCCCAATCCAAAGCTTTTATCACTTAATTGGCAACAAGATGCTACTCCAATGGTCGCGGCAACGGAAGTGGTGGTTGTGGATTCATTAACAATTTAGGTTCGTCGTGGAATAATTTGATGCATGGCTATAGCCTATAGACTGTCCACTATATAAAACTAAACTCCTAAATTTAATAAATTAATCACAACTTTATTTTTCTTGTTGTCATAAAAGAAGTAGTATAGAAATATGTTTGTTTGTTTAGCCGCCACTTTAACTTTCGTAATTGATTGCTAATTACTTACGAGAGTAATTTCTATTAGTAATCGATCTAGATTAGGGGATGCAGAGAGATATTTCGTTTTGGGTGTGTTCTTGTGGTTGAGGTGTAATGTTTCTTGATATATATAAGTCGTGGACATTCTACTTTTGTTAACTTATAGTTCTGTATGACTTTAAATTTGATACCAGAAACTTTAGAGTAAGATCAAATCTGATTCCAAAAAACTCATAGATGAATGTATAGGGGAGATTTAAAAATACAAATTTAAATTCAAAGATTTAATAGAGAAGAGGAAAAAAGGAGAGTATTTTGACTGAATGAATTTTTGGCATAAAAAAGGAGATATTAAACTTTCAAATTGTTATAAACTTTCAAACTTTCAAAGAGAAATTAGGAGATAAAAATAAGACGACAAAGAAAATAAGAGAGAGATAGTGCAAAACATAAGTCAGGACACACAGTTAGTACATCACAAGTCTTGAACAAGATATTATCACATGCATAAAGTGTTTTCTAAGCTCTATTTATAGCAAGAACTCCTATGCTCTTAGGTGGCTCACCACATCCGCGAATCCGACACTAGCGGTAATGGCGAGGATAGTTACGACTCCAAGAACTACTGCATTTGTACACTTCTTTGTCCCCGTGCGTTTGTAGTCGAAGAAAATAGCCGAAGCTATAAGGAATGCCGTCAATGCAAATGTCACCAAAATCTTCACAAGTCGAGACGGGATGAGATGTCCGGCAACTACGGGAACTATGCCTCCCAAAAAGAAAGATACCATTGCTCGGAAAGCGTCTTGAAGGGATTTCTTGCGACTCTTGTCTTTGATGATCGACGAATCAAATGTTGATATCCCCGCACCAAGAACCCCGGCGGCAAAAGTGCACTTTGCGATGTTCTTTTCGCTTTCTTTCATACTCCCCATGACTAAGAAGTAAGAAGGAACCGCGATCACGCCACTAAGAAAATTGCACACAAGAAGTTTTGCGCAATCTTCTTCATCATCTTTACACACCTAAAATTAACAAATTTTAAATCTATCTTTAGAACATTTGGAGGCTTCTTTAATATCTATTAAAAAAAACATTACTTCACCCAGAGAGTTGTACGTAAAAAAATATAAGCTCTCTTTTTTTTTCTACCACTAATCAGATACTTATCATATTTCGGAAAAAAAATGTAATCATGAATGCACCTACGTGAATCAACAATGTTCAAAATCTCTCACATATTATTTTAAAATCAGCAAGAAGCTTTTTCTTCACATATATCAATGTTAATCATTTAATAAATATAAACTTCTCCGTTTCTACCACAAACCATCTTACTTATCAAATTCCAAATAAAAAAGCCGTAATCTACATGCACCTAAATGTTAATATCCGTTTTAAAACATTTGGAGACTTTTGAAACAAAAAATAGCAAAAAAGCTACTTCTTCACATAGAAACTTGTACTATCAAACAATAAAAAATCTCCTTCTTAATTTGCTACAACTAATCATCCTAGTTATAAAATTCCCAAATTAAAAGAAGATTTAAGCCGAAAGTAATCTAGATATCAATCATAATCAACAATAAAAGAAAAAATATATGGAAAGAGTGTAGACTAACCTGATCTTTAAACCCAACAAGAATGTGGCATAAAGCTTCAAGAAACAAAGTTGCTTGATGCACGGTCATAGCTTCAACAATGCTAGTGATCACACTCTTCCTTAGGCGATTTGCATCCACAAAGATTCTCACAAGCTCCTCCGTTTCTTGTTGGGTCAAGTCCTCATCTTTTACCGTCTTCATTGTGATGGGGTTCTTCACGGCTCGACCCACGTAGCTTCTCTGCGCAAGCCTCAATTTATATAATATAGCAGGGACCCACATTCTGATCCTACACTCGACCCCTCAATCATTGTCATGAGTTCCTCGGATGGCTCGTTCCATGCGGTCAAAAACTCCAACGAAAGATCCGCCGCGTCTAGACTCATCCCTATAGAAACGTGATCGGATTCTTGACTATCTTGATCGATGAAGGAACGTAGGAGATCGGTGAAGAGTTTAGGATGTATATCGCCGAGTAAGAGAAACGGCGTCTCGGGCGATTTGCGCCAAGATGTGGAGAGGAGGTTAGGGAGGGTGGTGTGATCAGTGGCTCGCTCCTTTGCTTTTCTTTCTAGGGTTTCGTAGTACGTGAACAGGTGAGTGAGGAGGAGATTAACATTGGCCGAGAGGACAGAGGCGGAAGCGCCGGAGGAACGTGATTGCCGGAGGAGAGGAAGGTACGTCTCGGTTAGGGTTTTAGATAATTCGGCGTAGGAATCATTGAATTCAGAAGTTTTCTTGCTGGAGAAGATACAGAACTTCATTTTTCGGTGAGGGAGGAATGATGATGACTGAGGATTTTCTTGAGAGTCTGTTGTTTGTTTTGGAGGGAACAACAAGTCCGTTAATAATAATACCACAATTGGCCTTTTTGTTTTTTTATTGTTTTTATAAGGGAGATTGATTTATTAATTAATTATTAAATCCGGCCCGGTTTATATGGGCGATCTTATTAAACCCGACCCGAAACGGAAATTCACTCGCTATATGTCAAAATTGAACGGAGGCAGAAGAAGCTCCGGGATGAGGCCGGAGATAGTTTTGTTCGGCGATTCGATAACGGCACAGTCGTTCAGATCCGGCGGTTGGGGATCTGCTCTAGCCGACGCGTACTCTCGCAAGGCTGATGTGGTGGTTCGTGGCTATGGCGGCTACAACACTAGATGGGCTCTCTTCTTGCTTCATCACATTTTCCCTCTCGTCAGATTTCACTCTCTCTTGAATCATTGAATCCTTTGTTTTGTTTTTCGATTTCAGGACTGAATGATTCTTAGGCTGATTTGTGAATGTATTGAAGAATTTCAATTTACCTAGGGATTGGTACTCAAATCTGGATTTAGTTCTGAATTTATGAATGTAGAATCAGATGTGTTGATTTGTTATATTTTCAGTGAACTGAAATGAAATAAAGTAGATTTGAGATGGTGAAAACAAGTATATATGCAAAAATTGTTGTTTTGGTGCATAGATATTGAGAATTTCTCTCAATGTAGCTGTTTTTGGTGCCTAAATCTCAGTGTTTGATTAGGGATCTTCAACTTCTCCTGTTGCGACGACGATATTTTTTGGTGCGAACGATGCAGCGCTCAAAGGAAAGACGAGTGATAGGCAGCATGTGCCAGTGGAAGAGTATAAAGATAACATCAGAAAAATTGTTGAGCATTTAAAGGTTTGATATGTAACATACATTGGTTTTCTAGATATGTCTTCTTTTTGCGTATGATACATCTTAGATATCTCACTTCTCTGTAGAGAGATTGTTTCTTATAAGTATTAATGAGTTCATTTCACGCATTGACTAGTGACTCTGTTTGTAGAAATGTTCACCTACCATGCTAATTGTGCTTGTAACTCCACCACCAATTGATGAAGCTGGACGACAGAGTTACGCAGAGTATGTTTTTTTTTTCTTCCTCCCTATCTTTGTAAAGCTTGGAAACTGAGTTAATGATTGTGCTACATCAGATCAGTTTATGGAGGAAAAGCTATGAAAGAGCCTGAAAGAACAAACGAAATCACAGGAATCTACGCACAACATTGTGTTGCATTAGCTGAGGAACTCGGTCTGCGATGTGTCAACCTATGGTCCAAAATGCAGGAAACCGACGATTGGCAGAAAAAGTACCTTAGGTGCGTATCTAATTGCAATCCCTCAATGCTATTGCTTCTCTAAAACACTCTTGTCCTGAATCATTTATGCGCGCTGTTGATGACTTAAACAGTGATGGACTCCATCTCACTCCTCAAGGCAATGGAGTAGTTTATGAGCAAGTTTTGAGGGTGTTTAGCGAAGCTTGGCTCTCTCCTGATGAAATGCCGTTGGATTTCCCTCATCATTCGCAGATCGATGATAAAAACCCATCAAAAGCTTTCAAAGATCGTTGCTTGTAAGAACGGTCGATTAACCACGATTCTCTAAACACGTTTCTTTTGATTTCTGATTTCTCTGTTTAATGTTTATTACCGACACATTTCAATCTGAAGCTTTAGATAACTCTCTATGTTAATAAATACCTAAAGTACATCAATAGAGGATCTTGTTCAAGACTGTGTCATGTACTTAGTTACTAATTTTACGACAATATGTTGACAGTGTTGTGCCATATGCTTTTGAGTAGAAAGCCATTAACATGCCTTTTAGTGGGATGATTTTAGATAACTTCAAATCTGATACCAAAAAGCTCAAGATAAATATCGCCACGCTTCCCTTCATATGCAATTACAAGTCAATCCTCGAATACAATACTAGTATGACTATTGATTAATACATATACCATAACTGAAGGGTTTTTATTTTATTTTGTTTAACTACTGAAGTTATTCCGTGGTCGGTACTATACTTTTCTTGGAATTTTACTATATAAAAGAGAGTGACCATAATTCTAACTCTCGAGATCGCGACATGTGTTAAGTAGTTGATTAGATTTTAACACATATCAATTATTTAAATATGTAAATTTTTCAATATCAAAATTGTTAATTACCAAAGAAGAAGTTGAAATGGAAAAAAATAAACATAAGATATTTAGTTGAAAACGATTTTTAATATAGAGAATCTTACTATATAAAAGAGAGTCAGCATAATTCTAACTCACGAGATCGCGACATGTATTAAGTAGTTGATTAGATTTTAACACATATCAATTATTTAAATATGTAAATTTTTCAATATCAAAATTTTTAATTACCAAAGAAGAAGTTAAAATGGAAAAAAAGTAAACATAAGATATTTAGTTGAAAATGATTTTTAATATAGAGAAATTTGGCATAAAATAAAAACTAAAAAAAAGAAAATAGCAAACTACATAATAAAAATAGAAACGACAATGTTTATATCGTTATATATAGGTAGAGGTTTAAGATATGTATATTTATGAGGAACACAAAAAATTAACAATGGGTAAATGAAGAACTAGATCGAGGAGAAGCAAAGATAAATAAAATTTGGTTAATGGTATTATTTAGTTATTATATCAAATAGTTTATTTAAACCATATTTACATATATCAAACGTATATATTTTATTTATTTTCAAATTTTTAAAATTATATGAGATATAAAACTATATTTTTTTCAAATTACATATGGATCTACAACTTTAATCACTATAATATCTATGTTAGGGTTCGAATTAATAAGATAATATGTTTTTCCCCAAAATATTTTTAAAATATAATTATTTACTATATATTAAATAATTCTCGCATCGCGAGAGTCTTAATCTAGTTATTTGATAAAGGGCTCTATTTAATTAGAGTGGGGATAAGATTGTAATTTAACCCAATAAACGCTTATATCACTAAAAAAAGAGAATCCAAATCCTAATCAAATTATGATGATACAACCCTAGCTAGTTAAATCCGAAATTCACAGGTATTCTAATTTTCTAATCCTATTAATCCGCTAATTAGTGTGTGTATATATATATATATACTTTGAAGTATATTTCTCTAAAAAAAATTTGTAAACCCTAGAACTTTGCTTTAGTTTTACTTTCTCGTCTCGATCACTATCATCCACATCGAGTTTATTGCTATAATCGAGATGGTGACTGTGGAAGGTTTGGTGTGGAGCTACGCGCTCTTCATTGCAGCACTCTTTTGGTTCTACGTAATAGTCGATCTTTTGTCATCGTATTGGTACAAAGATGAAGAAGAAGGTGTCAATTGTTGTCGCCTCTGTCAAGAAGATATCCGAGCTTTCTCCGATATTATCCGTCGATCAAAGTGCGACCGTCTTCGATCCGAATCCGCCCAACTCAGAAGGTTGTCTTAATAATTTAGATAGTTTTCCTTTTCTTCCTAAGGTTATCAAACTGATATTCTTGTAATAGTTTATTTTGTTGGTCATCCATGAATCTCTAAATCTTTATGCATTCCCAAACTCAAACTTAATTTTCTGGATCATATATTTTACTCGAATTTATCTTGTGATGTGCATAAGACCTCAATAGATTTGCTAACTCAACTGGAACAAATCTTCCTCCTTAATATTCTAGTGAGCACATTTAGAATCGAGTTGAAAACCAATAATCTTAGGCAAATTACTTGCAACCTTTAATCTCTCTGATTCTTTCGCTTGTAAATTATATCCTACCATTGGGATAGAATAGTTCCGAGGACCGACTCAGCTGCTAATATATAAAACAGATGGCCCGGGTGTAATATTTACCTGTTTTTTTCTTCTTTTTAAATTATTGACAAAAGAAAAGATTTTAGCATATTTTTTTAAAAAATCTACTCAGTGAAATTACGCATCTCGTTTTGGACGTTGGTTACGGTAGTCAGATAAGGGTCATCCCGATATTGACTGTTAGAGATTCAAAATCATATCTTACTGATTAATAATTAATTCGATTTCACCTTATCTTTGTATGTCCTAAATATATATGCTTATCATCTTAGATTGAGTTGTTATCCTCATCATGTATATGTTGAATTACCTCAACACATTACAGTAAAACCTCTATAAATTGATAATGTTTGGACTTTGAAAATTTATTTATTTAGAGAGATATTAATTAATCAATAAATTAATAATTATTAATTTATAGAGATATCTTTTCAATTTTTAATCTTAACAAAATTATTTTATTTTAAAATAGAAATTTTCTCTAAAGTTCATCTTCTAGTAAATTATATTTTACTTAAATTTTCAAAATGTTTTGTTGTTTACATATTTTATATCAATTTTTCTTTTACTAAATGATATTTTCTCTTGTATGTATGAAATTTTAGTTGTTTTAATATTCTTCTTAGGTTTTTGATTAAGCATTATCTATGTTTAATATTCGATCATTGTTTCAACACCATAATTTGCAATGGCTTTCCAACTAAGATTTATTACGAAATCAATAATGACAGATTAGATGTCCAAATAGTATGTGAGTGCAAAAATGATCATATGTTATGCATCCGAAAAGATTTGCAAACGTAGTTTGAAGAAAATTTTAATCTAAAAATTAGTCAAGAGGTACAATCTCAAACACACTTGAGAAGACAACACAATAAATTATTGATGCAATAAGGTTGATGCAATAAAAAAAAAATAGTGTTAAGCTTCAACGTAATTTCAACTTTAAGAAAAAAACTAACAATATTGGAGTCATGTATTACTTAAATCGTCTTAGTTATATATATTATACCTATAATTTATAATTATTAATTTATGATATTGTTGGGACCATATTTTACATAGGATTTTCAAAAATAATTATTATCTTATTATCTTATCAAATTTTGCTAATTTTTACATTAGCCCGACTCGGGACCCGGAAATTTTATTAATTTATAGTGATTATTAATTTATCGAATATTAATTTATAGAGGTTTTACTGTAGACATCAATCAATTTCTATATCGCTGTCGTTCCTGGTGCGTTTGTGCCATTGTTTTATTGCAAAAGACTGGTTGGTCCGAGTGTCTCATGTGTATAGGGAAGCTAACTGTCTTGTTGATGGGTTGGCGAACTATGCTTTTTCACTACCGCTTGGTTTTTGTTTTTTGGAAACTGTTCTGCCGGACTTAGAATCGGTGTTGGTGTTGGATGAGCTCGGGTCTACGCGACCAAGGCAATTTCGGATGTAAACGCTTTTATTTTTAATTTCGTAATAAATTACTGGGGGACATTGTTCCCCGGTGCACGAACAAAAAAAAAATCAATTTCTATATTTATAAATATAACCATAAAAACAGGTCGGCTAATATGGATATCGTATTACCTAATTCCAAACTCTTACTAAATAAGTAAAAAATCGAAATGGAATTTATTATAATTTTCTTTATGAAGAGAAGTAAAATTTTATTCCACCCGAAAAATCAGCTATGCATCTTGTGTTAAAGGAGTATGAGCGAGTGATTTATTTAGTTTTTAATCATTTAATTATTCAAAACGAGTACATTAGAAGTACTAAGAGCATGTCCAGCCGTGAGTTTTTGAGGGTCTCATGGCCCAAAAGTAATTAAAAATTAAATGAAAATTGTTTTTTTTTTGCCAAAGCCGGCTCAATAGGCAGAGCCCAAAGAGACTGGCTCAACGCACACGTGTCATGGTGGGAGTGGCTAATTTTATTCGGATTTCTCTTCTCCTCTCTCTCTCGCGGCGATTTCTCTTCTCCTCTCTCTCTCGTCAACGAAGAAGAAGCAGATCTGTGAAGTTGATATAATTATGAAAGAATTTTTTTTCTTAAAATAATAATAAAATATTCATTATATGAAAAAAAAAATTTACTTTTTTCCAAAAAAAATAAGTTACTTGGTAAAAATACAATAAAAACTGGACCTATTTATATCTGTAGTATTTCCTGAAAACAAGCATCAACTATTAAAAAATGATTTGGTTCAAACATATATGGCAAAAATAGAGACGAAGTCAAGATAACAACTAAACTTTTTTAGTTTTTTATTTTAAATCTATATTTTAAATATTTGTATGTATTTGAAATTTTATTATATGTAATATACTTTATGTTTTATAAGTTTAGAAAAAAAACATTTTTTTTATTTAAAATCAATACTATATATATTTGCAAACATTTTTTTTTAATGAGACCGGTCTCGGTCTCACTACTGAAAATTTTTTTATTTACAGTTTTTTCCAAGTCTCAAACAATAAACAATGAATAAATATAATACTAAAAAATGTTTCTTGAGACCCCATGAGGCTCACGAGTGGGGATGCTCTAAGGCTATGAACGAACAAAGAATTTTAGACTAGTTGGATCCAAACAAATAATTATCCGGTTCGTGTGAACAAGTTTTCAGATAATCCATATATTAGTAGATACTTGTAGAGTCAGAAACAAATGCAAAACACCTAAAAAGAGATTAATGGTGCCAAACGCCTAGCGATCATTGTGGTTCCTTATATAGGATAATAAACGCGTAACTAAACATTGTGAAGAAAAAAGGAAAACCAAAAACCTATAAGCTGGTAAAGATGGTTCGAATATGGTTGCACTTCGACTTATCAAGTGCTTTCTCGAGTGCCTTGAGATCCTTATGATAGATCGAACATTTGAAATCTCCGCCGCTGACATAGCCGCCACCGCATAAACAGTTTCTGCGGTCTGGCCACCTCTTGCGGTGTTCCTCGTCTTCGAGAATTAGCCTACGACGTTCCTCTAGAAAGTCCGGTAATATCCCAACGAGCATAATCAATAAAAAGGCGATGGCCATAAGCCCAAACACCAATTCCATTGTACTCACTGTGAAAGCCATAACCTCCTTGCAATATTCACAACAAAGTTTCTAGCAAGGGTTTCCCAAATTTATTAGGAAACTATTCAAAAGAAACCAAGGATATTTCGATAGGTAAAGAAGTTATATATATAAAGATTTGGATACATTCGAATTTCTTCCGATATAATAGTATTTATTTATGGATTTAGTTTCCCTGAGTTAGATTACAATTATATCCCCATTCTACAACTAAACCAAAATCTGGTTTATATAATCAAGAAATAATTCGAGGATGGATTGTTAATTGCGAATTAATGTTCTACTGGACTGATTATTATGTATTCCATTAACAATGCTTGCGTCGATAACACCGGTTATTTCGGTTCTCAATAGTATTAAACTTACCTTTTACTAGCGGTTTCAGGCTGATATATCTCGCGTCTTTATGCGACCTATTACTGCAATATGCAGGTTATGGTCTCTGGTTTTTTTGGAACCTTGTTCGTTTGGGCATTCATTGTATTGTCTCCTCCGTTATGGAGCATGTTATCCTCCTAATGTTTTCATCCTTGTTGAGTGGTCTCATTGTAGGGAGGCTTGTGTCAAAGTTTACAATTACTTTGATTATCACCTTGTTTAACGACTTAGCAAGGCAGTGTAAAATTAGATCACTGAGTGTGCCTCTTGACTCCCAGAGCATCATCTCATCTCTTAACAACAATGGCGTGGAGTTTTGCCACGAATTTGATCGTTCAATCGTTAGGCCCGCATCTATCTATTTTTACAATATTTTTCTATTATATCCATAAAATGAGTTATGTCGAAACAACGCATATCTATCTTATTATACCAAATAATTAATAGGGTCGTGACACGTGTAAAAAAAAATTAATGAGATTTTGGCAAATATATCATACAAATCTTTTTTCTCTTAAACTTATACATTTTTCTTTATCAAATAAATTATAAAAAATCGACATATATCAAAAAAAATTATAAATATTCATAGACTTAATTTCTTTAGAATATATTCCAGTTTGAAAGGTTCTTATCTTCTTTTCTATGTCAAATATTATTTCAGTCAAAGTCCTCTCTTTTCTTCTCTTCTCAACTAAATCTTTAGAGTAAAATTATATATATATATATATATATATATATTTTATTTTTTTTATCTCGCATTGTAAAGAAAACAGGATTTCCCTACACATTCAACTACGAGTTTTTTGAAATCAGATTTGATCTCATTCTAAAATTTCTGGTATCAAATTTAAAGTCATATGGAATAAGTTAACAAAAGTAGAATGGTCACGACTTAAATATATCAAGAAACATTACACCTCAACCACACGAACAAACACAAAACGAAATATTTCTCTGCATCCCCAAATTACTCTCGTAATTAGCAATCAATTACGAAAGTAAAACTGGCTAATCAAACAAACATCTATAGAATTTGATTACTTCTATACCACGACTACTACTAGTTGATGACAACAAGAAGAAAATAAGTTCTGATTAATTTAATTAAACCAAGGAGTTTCTTTTAGTGGAGGATCCATAGCCATTCATAAAACCATTCCACGACGAACCTAAGCCGTTGATGTAACCGCCACCACCGTATCCACCACCACCGTCACCTTTTCCCCCGCCTCCGTTGCCACTACCGTCAGAGTATCCTTGATCTTGCTGCCAATCAAGAGATAAAAGCTTTGGATTTGGCTTCACGTCCATTATTGTTGTTACCCTTTGATTATCATCATGATGATTATAATGATGATGATCATCATCATTATAATTAGATAACATAAGTCTCTGACATGTCGAGATATCCATGAAACCACCACCACCATTGCCAATGCTTCCCGGAGAAATCCCATGAAATCCA